>JANHAO010002470.1:0-28614 GCA_026873985.1 Saraca asoca
TATATGCATGAACCATATGCATTCTAAGATGAATATTCACCCTATAATATCCAATCCACAGAATGTTTAGTTGTGGATGCCATAGTACTCAATCAAATTAGTCTAGGGCACCCATCTACACTAACAGCGAGGTCCGAGCCTTTTTATCCTGCGATGCTACTAACAAGTCTATCTTTGCAAAATGTAGTCATTTTCCTCGAATTTAAGTAAAAACAAACTTCGCTAGAAAAATATTGAAGAGCATGCTAAGTTGAAAAGAGGTTCCTTTAATTCAAGACTTCTAAGAATAGCTACAAATTAACAGAGCGAAATTCACTTTACTAATAATAAGGTCGAAGATGTTTGGCATTCCAAGCTCGGGGGAATTTTGCCCCTTCAATGTTTGTGAGGCGGTATCCTCTGGTCTTTAATCTTTCTTTTATAATGTATGGACCTTCCCAATTAGGACCCAATGTTCATTCCCTGGGATTACGGCCTCCTAGCTGGATGAGGTGCAGGATGAGGTCGCCTAATTTGAAACTCCGAACTCATACTTTCTGATTGAAATATTGTGCTACCCTTTGTTGGTAGGTTGTGATTCTCAGACATGCTTCGTCTCTTTTCTCTTCAATGAGGTCAAGACTTGCAGCGAGCAATTGGTTATTTTCCTCTACGTTAAAAGTAGCTCTCCAGTGTGAGGTAACTTTAAACTCTACCGGCACCATTGCCTCGGTTCCATAGACCATTGAGAAAGAGGTTTCTCTCATGGTGCTGCAAGCCGTGGTGCGATAAGCCTATAGCACTTTTGGCAATTTGTCTACCCATGCCCCCTTTCTTGCCTTTAGCTTCTTTTTTAGGATTTGCTTAATGATTTTATTCACTACCTCTACCTGCTTGTTGGTCTGAGGGTGGTCTACAGATGAAAAACTTTTCAGGATCCTAAGGTCATTGTAGAATTGGATGAACTGCTCGCTGGTGAACTGAGTCCCATTATCAAACACTATTTGTTGAGGAACATTGAACTGGCAGATAATATTGTTCCAAACAAATTTCTCGATTTAAGAAGAAGAAATCTGGGCCAACTCTTTTGTTTCTGCCCATTTGGTGAAGTAATCTAGCCCTACTACAACATATTTACAATTTTCGTGACCCACAGGAAGAGGTCCTATCAGATCAATCCCCCATATCGTGAAAGGCCAAGGGCTAATCATTTGTCAGAGGTAAGCTGGGGGAGCTCAGGGAATCATGGTGAACCTTTGGCATTTGTCGCATCTCTTGACAAGATTGATTGCATCCTATTTCATGGTCGTCTAGAAGAAACCTTACCAGAGGGCGTTCTGAGCCAGTGACAGCCCCCCAACGTAGTTTCCACAATGTCCAACATGTATTTCTTTCAGGACGAGATCACGATCGGGACTGTCGATGCACCAGAGAAGTGGGGCCAAGAGGCCCATTTGATAGAGCACATCGTCTATGATGCAATACTTAGTAGCTCGAAACCATATGCGGTGCACTTCTAACTTGTCTTTTGGAAGTTCACCATGTTGTAGGTATTTCAAGATGAGGTTCATCCACGAGCTATGTGCCATGGTGGTCAACATTACGATGTCTTTCTGCTCGATGCTGGGAAACTAAAGAACTTTTATGGGTATTGTGCCCGAAAATTTTGTATCCCTTATCATGGCCAACCGAGCTAATGCGTCTGCGTGCGCATTCTAAGCTCAAGTGACTTGGCTGATTTTGTATTTTTGAAATTTATGGAGCAATTCTTGTGCTTTTTGGAGATAAATATCCATCTTTGGTCCCTTTGCTTGGTATTCCCCCTTTATGTGGCAAATGATCAATTAAGAATCACTGAAGACCTTTAGGTTTTCAGCTCGTACCTCATTTGTGAGACGAAGTCTTGTAAGGAGCGCCTTATATTCCACTTCATTATTGGTAGCCTGGAATTTGAGCCTCAAGGCATAGAGGATTTTACGTCTTTCTGGGCTGATTAATAGGACCTCTACTTCTGCCTTATGCTTGCACAAGGACCTGTCTATGTAAAGTTCCCACCATAGTTCCTCTGAGGTTTCTACCTCTTCCCCTACAGGTCTAATGAATTCAGCTACGAAGTCAGCCAGGGCTTATCTCTTAAGTGCCAACCTCAATTTGTAGTGGATGTATAATTAGGCGAGCTCAACTGCCCACTTAAGCAAGCGACTGGAAGCATCCTCCTTTTGGAGGGCCTATCTTAATGGATACTGAGTTGGGACCTCAATGGAATGGACTTGGAAGTAGGGCCATAGTTTTCTCGACACAACAATAAGGCCATAGACTAGCTTTTCCATAGGAGTGTAGTTTTCCTCAACATTTACCAACCTTTTACTCACATAGTAAACTGGGAATTGTGCTCCATTTTCCTCGTGGACAAGGGCTGCGCTAATGGCATGCTGAGACATACCCAGACAAAGGGTCAGCTTGTCACCTTCCTGTGGTTTAGATAGGAGTGGGGCTCGACCCATGTATTCCTTTAGATGTACGAAGGTGGCTTCACATTCCTTTGTCCATTCGAAGCACCTCGCTTTCCTTAAGGCTTCGAAGAATGGCAAGCATCTGTCCGTTGCTTTTGAAATGAATCTGCTGAGGGCCGCGATCCAGCCAGTTAAGCTCAGGACGTCTTTAACCCCGCTTGGCTATCTCATGTCGATGAGCACTTTAATTTTCTCAAGGTTTGCTTCTATGCCTCTATCATTCACCATGAACCCAAGAAACTTTCCCGAAGCCACTCCGTATGCACATTTGAGTGGATTCAACTTCATCATTTATTTTTGTAAGATCCAGAACATTTCGTCCAGGTCATTTACATGATTCAAGACCTGTCTGGACTTCACAAGCATATCATCCACATAGACCTTCAAAGTCTTCCCAATTGATCTTTAAACATTATATTGACCAGCCATTGATAGGTTACCCTAACATTTTTGAGTTCGAAAGGCATCACCTTATAGCAGTACAGCCTTCGGTCCGTGATGAATGAGGTGTGCTCCTCATCCTGGGGCTCCATAGGTATTTGGTTATACCTAGAGTATGTGTCCATAAAGCTAAGGAGTTGGTGTCTGACCATTACATGAACGAGTTGGTCGATCCTTGGTAAAGGGAAGCTATCTTTTAGATAGGCACTGTTCAGGTCTGTGAAGTCAACACATGTCCTCTATTTCCTATCTTTTTTTCTAACTAAGACCGGGTTGGCTACCCAGACTAGGTAGTGAGCCTCTTGGATGAATTTGTTTGCTAGCAGCTTATCCACTTCTTCCTTCAGGGCACGAGAACATTCCACAATTAATGGTCTTCTTTTCTACCTAACCGATTGGTGGTGAGGGTTAACATTCAACTTATGCGACATAATTTTAGGGTTAATCCCCACTATGTCCTCTTGACTCCAGGAAAAGACATCCAAATTTGCCTTAAGGAAATCTATTAATCGGCCTTTCACATCAAAGGGCAAGCTTTTCCCGAGCTTGAGATGCTTCTGATCATCTACCTTGCTGACCCCGACCTCTTCGAGCTCTTCAATTGGCCCGATCTCCCTATCCATCTCCCAGTCATGTGGGTCGAGGTCGTGACTAATTTTGATTAAGTTTAGAGCCTGGGGCTCTTCATTGGGAGCCATGTCCACTCTTTTCCCTTTTTCCCTGAGCTTGATGGCATCCTCCTAACACCGTCGGGCCATGTATTGCTCACCTCGTATGCATCTGACCCTATTAGAGGTCAGGAATCAGACTGTTAATGTTCTGGTGGACATGACTAGGTGTAGATCGTTCATCGTCGATCGCCCTAGGACTGTGTTGTAGGTCGAGGGACAATCCATAACCAGGAAATTGGCCAAAATAATAGATTGACAATCCTTATCCTCCAAAGTGATGGGAACCCTGACTCGTCCCATGGGAAATACTGTGTCACTGATGAAGTCGAAGAGAGGCTTAGGTGAAGATTCGAGATCACTCCGAGTTAACCTTATCTGATCAAAACACTTCTTGTACATGACGTTGATCGAACTGCCGATATCTAGCATAATTCTCTGCACCTCGACATTGCCGATCTTGGCCCTGATGACTATGGCATCATTATAAAGGGATTGGACTCCCTATTTGTTGTCATCCATGAAAGTAATACACTTGGAAGTCACCCTTGCTTTCTTAACGGGTCTGGTAGACTCACTACCCGCAAACAAGACATAGTTCACATTCCACACGTATCACTCTCACAAGTTGCATGAGCCTCCTGTGATGTGTGATCCTTCGTGGATTGTGTAAATAGTCCTAACCACTACCGTTTGCTCTTGTTTGATGTTGGGGGGAGGTCATGCTGTGCGTTGTGGAGATTGTTGATTTGTCGATCGCACCACATAATTTTTTAGACGGCCTCTTCGGATGAGGTCCTCGATTGCATCCTTAAGAGACTGGCATTCCAAGGTGGTGTGTTTGATATCATTGTGATAGGCACAGAACCTGTTCGAATCCCTATACTTCAAGGGGGTCAGTAGGGCCTAGGTCACCTGAAATTTTTCTTATGCTTTTCCATGACGTATATTCTCTCTAGGGTGTCGGATAGGATGCTGTAGTTGTCATAGCAACCATGGGGCTTAGATCACTCCGTCCTAGCTCTCTTCGCGGGCTGAATACCCATATTGTTGACTTGGTCTATTCCACCTTTGCTGCAGTTGCTTCTTTTTCTGTCCTTACTAGAAAACAAACTATTAGCTTCATTCTTTCGTCCAAATCCCTTCGAACCAAAGGTTTCCTTCCACTAGATTTCTTTTGCAGCTCGCTCGTAGAACTCTCTCAAGTTCCTTACTGGGGACTTGTATATGCTCTCGTATAGTTTTTCGTCCCTGCATAGTCCTGTTGAGATTTTCATCAAAGTACTATCATCAGAAGGGCTCTCTACATTGCTGATTTCATATTGAAATCTTACAATGTAGTCTTTCAATGACTTATCCTTTCTTTGGAAGATCGTTGCAGGTGGCAAGATGGTGCAAGCTACTTCTTAAGGGCCCCGTATTGGTCTATAAATTTGTTCTGACATTCTTCCCGACTGCTAATACTGTGAGCTGGAAGACTCTTGAATCATGCCTGCGGCACATCCCTAAGAGTAGTCGAAAAGACTCGACATTTAACTAGGGGATTGTTAGTCTGAAGGTCCATTTAGATGTTGAAAGCGTCCAAATGATCATAAGAGTCACCTCTTCCATCATATGGTGGGATGGTCGAGACTTTGAAGCGATGGGGGAGAGGTTTTGTTTTTCCTTGGATAGTGGAGTCTTCCCTTCATAACGACCCAATTGGTCTTGGGCTGAGGGGCATTTCTCTAACTTTTGTACCCTCTACATTAGCTCTTTGATCATTTGATCATGGACCTCAGATTACTGGCTTTTACCATTATCGTGGCCCACTTTCGAGCCTTCGGTGTGGTGCGAGCTCTTAGCTCGTTGGTTTCCCTTATTCTTACGAGCTCGTCATCCTCCCATTTCAGGTTGCGAGCTAGAGGAATGATCTAAACTAGCCCTCCGGGCTCCGTCCCCAGCTGACTGCTGCCTCTATGCTGGTGTCTCTACCTGCGATTACTGGGCCGCTTACACGACAGGGGTGGCCCCGCCTTATTCTTGGGCCTTCTGGGTATACGCCTGGGTCAACGCCTCGATTGTGTTAATGAGCCTTTTTACCGTACTTTTGAGCGCCTCTTGGCGCTGGCGTAGAGCCTGCACACTATCGGCCTCCGTGAGGGTAGAGAAGGTACTTGCCAAGACTGGGTATTCTTCTCTGGGTACATCTCGTCCCCATTCTTCATGACCGCCTGGTTAGTTGGTGGCAACACCTGAGCTCCTGGTTACTCTTCCTCTTGCCATTGTGTTCGATCAATGAAAGATGCGATAGCAGTTTGGTCCTACTGGGCATGCCAAAATGTTAATGGTCAATTTTACTAATCGGTTAACCAGAGGTTTTGAGAACCAAACTGCTGTCAAATTGCATAAAGTATGATGAAATTGAAGAAGAGTCAAGTGAAGGGAAGAGAAATCAAAGAGAAGTTTTTATCGTGGTTCAACCAAAGTCCAGAAGACCCCTACGTCCATGATGACTGTATTTGCTTTTTTCAATGTTTTCTTGCTATACAGACATATATGAGAGAATACTTTCAATAGAGCTTCTACGTTTGTTTTTTCTTATCTTCTTATTGTGACTGTCCCGTCCCATTTATATAAGCTGGAAGGGTTACAAATCGTAATTTATCAATGTAGAACTATGATTACATTTGTGCTAAGCATTAAATGCTAGGTGCTAAGTAATAAATACTAGATAGATCATTGTCGGACTCTGGGGGCTGTTTTGCGGGGTGGAAAAGTACTTAGACTATATCTGTCAAATGTTAGTTATTTCCCTCGATGCAGTGGAGAGCTCGCCATCACTTTCGTTGATCAAGGTCGGTGAGCTTGCGTCGTGTGATCTGTCACATGGCCCCCAGCAACCTTACTTTGAGTTAGGCTATGCCTTTCTGCCTTGACTCCTAATTCTCTGGGCTTCAGCTGACCTCCTTTGCCTAACTCGAGAAATGTCCATAATAGAATCCAAACCAATAAGGGACCAATACAAACTTGTTTGTTTATTAAATGAATCGAGTCAAATCGAATCCTTATGCGAGTCAAACTCAAGTAATTCACAAATAGCCTTTCCCGTTTATGCCTTTACCCATATGAAAATATTGATAACTCCATCTTTAGTGTAATATACTAATATTTTCCCTTCATGGTTTAGTTATAAAATATGAATATCAACTATTTATTGATTCATATAAACTGTGTTAAAAAGCTAATGAAATTTATATGTAGTACATGTTTGTAATGGTTATAAAATAAATTGAAAGTACCAATTGATAGTAAATATCAAAGAATAATAACAATATTTATGTATTATCTCTTGAAGTATTTTATGATTTTCTTCTTCTTAATTTTGAAAAACTTATAGATGAAAAGAATAAAAAAAAACAATAATTTTTTAATAAAAAATTTAAATTAAAAACTTGTGATAAATATAATCATAGAAACTTAATTTTAGGAGATGAATTAAGATTTGACTTTTTGATTTTCTTTCTCTCAAATGTTTATCTCAATTTTCAAAAAATCAAAAGAAAATAATAAATAAATAAATAGTAAGATCTAAATTAGAAAATGAAAACATAAGTCGTAAAATTTTCAATAAATATATATGATTAAATTTGATCCATTGTCATTTAAACTATTTATAAATAAGAATGTGTCACATTATTTAAAAAAATAAAAATAATTAAGAGATTTTATTAACAATAAAAGGGTTTTAATAATTTTTTAATGATGTGACAACAAGTGAATAAATGATAGTGCAAAACATGTTTATACTATCAATGAATCAAAATTAAATCAGTATATGAATAATTTTTAATTTTAATATTTTAATAAACTTTTTTGAATATATAGATAATTTTAATTTTAGGTTAAATTACTCTATTATCCTTATAATTTTACTCAATTTCTAATTAGACCTTTATAGTTTAAAAGGTTTGAATTACATCATTATACTTATTTTTTATTTCTAATTAGATAGTTCCTATGATTTTCTGTTTAGATTTTGTTAGTAATTGGCTCACATAGACAATAATCGATTAGTGGTTTATGGGGTGAGAGATAAATGATGCATTATTTCCTCTAAAAATGAAATAATTTTATAAAACATCTTAATATTCTTTAAGTTTTTTTGTCACTTAAATATAAATAGAAATTGTATGGAAGCTCTACACCAACAATCATTAAACCACATCAAAAGAGTATTTTCCATGTATGCTAATTGCTAACAAAATGTAACAAGAAAATGATAGGAAGTATCTAATTAGAATTGAAAAATAAATACAAGGATTCAATTCAAAACTTTTAAATTATAAATACCTTAGTAGAAATTAAGTGAATCTATAGTGAATAATAGAAAAATTTAACCTTAATTTTAGTATCTTATCAAAAACAACAAATAAAAACAGTTAAAACAATAGGGTGGCAAGTAAATGTTTTTGTTGGCAATGTTTTCCCATTAGAAGACATCTACCATATGAACATTTTCTGCAAAATATTTTAAAAAAGAAAAAAAGCAACATTACATAGATAAATAGTTAAAAATAGCATTAGCATTGGAAATTTTTTTTCCCACAACATCATGTGGATCAAAAAGCTACAAAAATACATTAAATAAATATTTTAAAGAGGAAAGCTTTTGTTTTTGAATAATTGAACACAAAATATAAAATTACGCCTATATACAAGTATATAACCTTTTTTTTTTAGCAATTTTATTTTCATCTATGCTATGAGCATGCATAATAGGAAGGTTTCTCTAGTACAAATGGTAATTTGTTGCTTTGTATGCAATAGAATTTGGCCTTTGGATGAATGACATGTGGACAAGATAAAGTTAGAGAACAAGCTATAGCTAGTGAAGAAGGCAAGCAAAATTGTTAACCTGTTAGTCTTCTAAAGGTTGCCATTTTCACAATTGCCAGAATCCAATTGACAAAAGAAATTAGAGAAACAATTGATCGGTGGCTTATACACCTTTAGTTGTGATGAAGGTGAATAAAGTGTTGAAAGGAAATCATCAATAAATCAACAAGGATTGATAGTTGGGTTGAAGTGGATGATCACCATTAAAGAAGAAAGTGGGTTTAGCAGATGATCATCGCTAAACAAGAAAGTGGGTTTGATAGGTATGAAGATAAGGTAATAGTTGTGAATGACATTAGGTTATAGTGGGCAATGATAGGGTGGGCAAAAACTAGCTTTGGAGGCGACTGTTTTTTTTTTTTTGCTCAACATAAAGGAAGGATAGTTGAGGTGAGTCTCCAGTTGACTTGTATATAATTGATGGATTCTTTGCATTTGAAAGATATAGACTTTGAGATAATATTTAGAAATTGGTGAAAAAAATTGTAGACATGGGATCAAAGTATGAAATGAAGTTATACATTGGTAAAGAATGTTACTACAAGTGGAAAATGTAGATTTGAGATCACAGTATCAATTTTGTCGCTTTATTACTGCATTGACCTATATCATCTCGATTTTGTTAAATTTGCATTGCATACAGGAGCACGGTAGAATCATGCCCTAAGTTTTCCTATGTATTGTATTCTTTTGATCAAATTAGTTGGCATCTAATTGATTAAGGGATAGTTCTATAGTACAAATGTTCATTTTTTTTATTGTATAAGATACAATATAGCAGGTGTAGTGACCCTGGAATAGGTTAGTGAAATAGGAGAGTAATTTCCAGTAAAGTATTTAAGTGCATAACTAGAAGGGAGATAGGAATAGGTGTCTCTTCATAAAAAAGAGTCGAAAATCACATAATAAATGATGGTGTTAATTGAATACAAGACTTGTAGCTCTTAAACTTTGCATTTGTTGTAACCATTAGTCTAAAAATCCTAATTTCTCATATGATTAACAGACTTTGGTGGATTGTTAAAGAATTTGTTTTTTATGTTAAGTTGAACCATCCAATCTATGAAGAAAGGAGTAAGTTTTGGTTATTCCTCCTAGTGGATAACCCCACCTGAGCATTGTAGTCAATTGCATAAAAGATGTTGCAATCATTGTCAATTTCATTTCTTGCACTTGTTAGTAATGCTTACTGAGTAATGATAATGGAAAAAATAGACTAATTTAGGGATTTACATGTGCAAGAAACATCCCTGCAAATCAAGGATCGTACTGTGTAGGGTTGTGTAACAACTTTAGGTGAACTATTGATAGGGAGTTTGATAGTATCATCATTGCAATACCTTATTAGTACCTTGAGAGGAATATCTAATGATTTTTTGATAGAGATGTTAATAGAACATATGGCAAACTAAGAAATTTGGATCAAACATGAAGCTTCTCACAAATCTTTAATAAATTCTAGCATGAATACAAAGTTAGAAGTTGACAAAAAAAGGGGAAGATTCATTACAATTGAATTATCTGAATAAAGTGATTGTGCTTATAATAAAAGCTTTCATTGTGTGGTGAGCACAATATGTAAACCATATCAATTTTATATAGAGACTTATAGTTTTATTCCAAACCTAAATAAAAAAGATTATACAAGCTTTTCTCTTATAGATGAGCCTAAAAGAATGAAAGTTCTAATATGGTTAAAAGTTAGAAATTTTCAAAGAGATTTATTTCTTTTACCCTTCTTATGTGAAGAAACATTACCCCTATACATATTCTATGCTTTAAGAAAATGAAAGGATAAAACTATTTCCAAAATCCAAAGGCATGGCTTGGAATGAAAGTTAGCTACAAGAGATGAGTTCCCTTGCATTTGGGCAACATAATGTATACATTAGTTATTAAAATTAGCTAGCGATCTTTGCTTATTTTTTGTAGATGAAAACTTGAATTATGGAAATTGACAAAAGTGTACCTATGTTGCCTTGTATTATCATGTGCATTAATGCTTATTTACAAAGTATAGAACATGCTTATGGGCTTATCTATAAGTTTTGATATTATAATGATACCTAATTATCACTGATGATTGTGTTTATCAATCAACTAGTTGGTACTGTTAAGTTTTGAAATGAAGAGGTAATATAAATGATAAATGAAGTTATTGGTAGCAAGTTGGTATTATGGGATTATGACATTAACAAATATTGTTTATTGGCATAATGAGGAATTAGCCAAAATGTAAAAGCTCCTTTGGAAAGGAGCTTTGACACTGACTTAAAAAAAATTGATGTAATTTGACATGGAATTTCTTTGTAAGCCGCTTAATTAGCCATCTTTTCTTTGAGTTAAACTTAGAGAAATGTTTTTTTTGGTTATTTTTCATTTAAAGGATAATTTTGTAATAGTTTTCTTGAGTCATAAGTTTAGCCGATTTCTAAGTGAATTTTCGTGAAGTTTAGAAAAAGTAAAGCCAAATTTGCTTAGTAAGGGGATGTTTTGTGGATCAAAGGGAGAGTTATTTACACCATGTACTTATATTGGGCAAAGTCCCATTTATGCTAACTATTATGATGAAAATGTCCATGAAAAATGAAATCTAATTGGTTGCCTCATGTACTTAATTGATAAAACCAATTTGCATGCCTAATGGGGCATATATTTATTTACCCTTTAAGTTTGTTGTATCTCATACATAAATATTCTATTTATATCATAGAGACCTTTTGAATATGGAACAAAGATTGTGGAATAAAATACAATGATAGTGTAGTGATAGTTGTAATGCCAAGTGTAAATTAGGAAAAACCAAAGGACTACACCTTGTGCTTAAATAGTTGAAAGAAGCCTAAGCAATATTGTAATGAATATTTTTGTGTGTATGATGGTTATCCATTAAAAATGAGAAGGTTATGGAAAAAGTAGAAAAGACATCCTTTTTGAAAGTGGGAAGTGCATGTTAGTAAGGCCTTGTTAATATAATGTGAAAATAGGGGTGAAATGATGAAACTTTACATAATTTTGTATTAGGAGAATAGCTAATGGTAGCACATCTATTCTCACATATAATTTTTTGCAATGATAGGGGTTGTACACAATGTAAAACACTGTAAAGAGTAGCAGTCCTAAGCATACGTAACCTTATAATCAATTAGAGGCAAAAAGAGATATGGATAGTCAAAACAAGAGGAAGTGAATAATGTTGCAATTGATGACAATAATGAAGAACTAAATGAGGGTGATCATGATGTGATGATAGGCTTGACAACCGATGACATATTGTGAACGAAATTTGATAGTATTGCTATAGCAGAGAAATGGTAGATGAAATATCTGAGAGTGTTTGGCTTTAGTGTATGGAGGAATAAATTACATCAAAATGGAAAGAATGAAATCATGGGTCATAGTTGGTTATGTAGCTGTAAAGGTAATAGAAATGGCAAGTACTTTAGTAGGGTTGATAGGAAAATGATGCACCAACCTATTGCTAGACATGGATGTGGTGCTCAATTCCTTGTTCATCATGACAACCAAATAATGAACTCCTATGTTATCAAATTTGTTGCCAATTACATAGGTTACATTGTGATAGATTCAAAGTTTATCCATCTCTTTAGATCGCACCCATGGTTGGCGGAGGGTGACATTGCATAGGTAAGTAGTATGTATGCATGTAGGATTAGAACCACTCATATAATGGGATATATAGTTGTATAAGTGGATGGATATGATAATGTGGTTTTTACTCGCAAGGATTTGTACAATCATTTAGATAAGGATTGTTAGTTAAGAATTGAGGATAGAGATGCATCTGTGGCAATATGCTATCTCTATGGGGAGACTAATAGAGATCCAATGTCATCTATTATGTATACAATGACATTTCTAATAAGCTTGAAAATTTGTTTTGGACTGATGGCCAATGTTAGCAAGATTTCCAATACTTTTCTGATGTGTTATGTTTTGATACAACCTACAAGAAAAATATGTACAACAAACCATTAGTGGTTTTTTTTAGCTTAACCACCATGGTCAGAACACAATTTTTGATGTAACTATGGTTATGGATGAGACAAAGGCAACATATAAGTGGTTGTTGGTGGCATTTGATAGGGTGATGGTTAATAATAAGCCCTGGGCTATTGCCATTGATGGAGATAAGGCTATGTGAAAAGCCATTAGAGCAATTTTTTTGGATGCAACTTATCATCTATGTTCCTGGCATATAAAATGAAATGCCACATCCAATTTGGCAAATCCAGAGGTGCCTCAGATTTTCTAATTGTATTTATGCCAATATTAATCAAAATGAGTTTAAGGAAATGTGAACTACCTTTATTCAAGAATTCAACTTTGTAGTGATTGCTTAGTTGTAAGAGATGCTTGAAAGGAAGAAGCTATGAGCCATTACTTACTTGAAGGTAAACTTTTTTGTGGATACTAGGACTACTCCAAGGTGTGAATCTATTAATGGGTTTATTAATTCATTTTTCAACTCACATGACACCTTGGTTGATTTTTTGCACCACTGTGAGTGTGGACTTTTGCAATTTAGATATAACAAATTGATGACAGATTTCAAGTGCCAATATGAACTCTCATTTATTAGTTCTCCTTTGGGGTGTATCGAGAGACATGCTTTGGAGATATATACCCTGAACGTATACTCACTTTTCCACAAAGAAGTTGTGGAATCTTCCAAGTGCATACTAGAACATATAACCCAACTATTAAATACCATAGTTCACAAGATAGGAAAGTTCATGCAATGCATATGTGTGTGAGAGGTGATATATAACACAGTGGATTGAACATTTAGTTACGCATGTTGCTGATATGAGGATTGTGGCATTCATTATCGCCACATAGTGTATGCTATGAAGCATGAGCATATGATTGAGATTCTAAGGACTTTGATTTGCAAATGATGGATAGAGGATGCAAAGGGTTATATTCCTTAGTTTTCAATAGTTGAGGTAAACACTGGTGTAGTTAGAACATTGTAGTTTGGGGCATTGACCTTTATGTGTAGTTAGATATGCTTTCTTGTTGAGGAGGATGACACTGATTTTGCTAAAACTAGAAAAGATGTTGCAAGGAGAATGTCTGCACTAGAGAATCGACAATGTAGTATGGTGCATGGTGCACATGAAATGAGAACAAATACTGTAGGTGACCCTATTGCTACCTGCACAAAGGGAAGACCCACATCAATAATCAATCAACAAAGTGGGAAGAGAAGGTATGGTAATTGTAATATAGAGAGTCATAATCGGAGGATATATCCTACTATTATGACATAACCATCATTGTTTGAAGTTGAAGAAAGCCAACCCTCCCTAG
This sequence comes from Saraca asoca, assembly GCA_026873985.1. Classification (NCBI taxonomy): domain Eukaryota; kingdom Viridiplantae; phylum Streptophyta; class Magnoliopsida; order Fabales; family Fabaceae; genus Saraca; species Saraca asoca. The sequence continues at coordinate 13,817 of JANHAO010002470.1, forward strand.
AAACCTAATTGGTCATACAATAAGTGCATTAGCACTTTGATTTCATAAGTGGTTATGTTTTTTTTTTATTGAGTAAGTGTGCTCTAAAATAAATTGTAATTACAATACTCTCTTCATTGTGGTATGGTCATAGAGATATGAGCACTTTGTTTTAAATAATCCTAGTTGCAATGAAGTTAATAGGGATACTAGGTTCAATTTCTTTTCATCAGTAGAATTTGATACAGACTTATCATCTAAGGTACCTATCTGGTTTAATGTTCATGTCATTTAGTGAATGCAATTAATCAATTTTGATGTATGCACATTTTTATTTCTTCCATGGGACTGATGTTCCATATAGAGGTCAACCCAACATAGAGAAGGAATGGAAGGATGGTCATTTAGTAGCACACTAGGTGGTGGGTTGAAGACAAATGCATATGACTTTTGATTATTTGCTGCATGTAAGCATTATTTTTATGATTAATCGATTTATTGGAAAATAATTACTACTTGATAGGTCACCAAGTTGATACAGACATGGATGAAGAGCTCTCCACTATTAGGAATGCATAGTAATTGCAAATGTCCATAGAGCAAATTAGGTTTACTTTTTTTAATGTAGCTGTATATGTTTTGTAACAGATTAGACATTAGTAGTAGGCTACTTGATGAACTATGTTATGTACATTGAATGTGGGTCATACTATGTTAGGTAGTGTTATAGGTACTTTTGAAACCACACAAATGGGCCGGTAAAAGCTCAATGGATGAGCCTAGAGCCCAATAGGTAAAGGCCCAACTCAACCAGGATTAGGGTCGCAGAAGCAAGGCATCAGATTGCCAAAGATGTGAACCTAGGTTGTTGGCCAGTGAGGGTCGAAGTAGCCACCTCGAGTCGTTAAAGACAAGATCTAGATCATAGCTCAAAAGCATGCCTTACCAGTCATCCATTCAGAAGACCGTTCAGTTTCTTATTTAATGCAAATCCGTTAACAACTGTTGTAACTAATTTATGACTCATTTCTATTATAGAATACGTTGTAACACCCTGGTTACTATAAAAAGGGGAAGAAACCATTATAAAGGATACACATAGATAGGTACAAACATAATGATTGCATATTGAATACTCGACAAAAGACTGAAAATAACATTACCATGGATGAAGGCCTTGTATTTTGGCTAGACCACATTAAAAAGTTTTTGGTGTCCTTTGTTCTTCCACCCTCTCAATCTCTTCCTAACACACTTATAATCTGTAGTTTAGGAATTTATAGAACTTTACCTGTTAATCGAATTTTACCGTCAACATTTTGGCATTAGAAGGAGGGCGCAAACTGCACCCTCTCTCTCTTTGATTCACTATACAACTGCAATGGCAAAAGAAAGAACCACCAGAAGCATAGACATTACCGTTGGCTAGCCTGAAGGTCACATGAAGCAACAATAGGAAATGTAACCAGTAGGGGGTTTAGTCCTTCTTATGATAGGCGCCTCTACTCCCCTACAATAGGTGCTACCACTGGCATGGATCCATTGACTCCTCACCAGCCTGTTTCTTTTGGGACTAACAGAGTGCAAGCATGGCACCCTCATTAGGAGATGTTTGAAAACCCGATAAGGGAGTTCGCCAATGTGGTAAGGGCACTGGCTCAGGCACAGGCCCAAGGTGCACGAAGACAAGTTGAGGTCATTGCACCCGAAAGAGAATTCCAACAGCCAGAAGCTCAGTAAGAGGGGCCTACCAGGTAAGAACATAAGTGAGCTGGTTTAGTTTACTCATCTAATTCACAACTAAGGTTGAAGGTCCATCGAGCTTGCAAGGACAATGAAAGAGATAATCAGTGATGTGAGGGTTTGCGTCAGGAAGGAAACTCGAACAGGACCAATCATGGACGTAGATTAGATTGCCATTTGCTTGGTCATGAGCACAACAGAAGGCATAGAGCCTTAGATCTCCATTCCTATGATCAGGGAGGTGACAAGAGCCATCGATCTTCTAGCTATCGGTCTAAGGCACAAGACCTAATGATCGAAGAACTACTTCAAAGGGTGTAATAATTAGAAAAATGACCTATGGGTCAGGGCCACCAAGACTGTTATGAGGAGAGGACACCATTCACCAAGGAGATTGAGACAGAGCCTTTTCCTCGCAGGTTTAAGGTCCCAAACATCCCATAGTACAATGGAGACAGTGACTTGTATGACCACCTAGACACGTTCAATGTCCAAATGGATCTTCAGACCACCAATCCACTTGTCAAATATCATGTTTTCCTTACCACCCTTAGAGAAATACCACAGACATAGCTTAAAAGTCTTTTAACTAGTAGCATTCACAGTTGGGAAGAATGCTAGAGAGGCACTAACAAGATAGCTCACACTATCCTATCACCTCACAACAGTCTTTCAATAGAGAGATGAGTCACTGAAAGACTACATCACCCAATTTAGGCACGAGGTCAGCAATGTAGAAAATCCTTTGGATGAAAGCATCTTCACAGAGATCTTGGCTGGACTTCACAAGGATGGAAAACTGTACAAGAGTATATATAAGTCTCTAGTGAGGGACTTGAGTGAATTCTTTGAGTAAGCCACTAAAGAAATTAGGTGGGAGGAGACTTTTAGCCCAAAGAAACCTAACTAAAAAGATAAGGCGAGTAGCTCTAACCAGAGTAAGAAAAGAAACCCTAGTGGGAATAACAGAGAGGGTCAAAAGGATGGCTCTGATGGCCAGGCCACAAAAAAGGCCATGAGTGAGCGATCTCAGCACCAAGGTCACCACAATAGCTACAGCGTCCTGTTGGATACTTTAGATAGGATCTTTGCAATAGAGAAGGACAAGGACTTCAGGAAGCCCAGACCCATTAAGACTCCCCTTGAGCACAAAAACAGAAATAAGTTTTGTGCTTATCACAATGAGGTTGGGCACAATACTTCGAAGTGCTAGGTTCTCAAGGATGCCATTGAGGATCTTATCAAGAGAGGTCGCTTAAGGGACTATGTGGTGTGACCTTAGGGACAATGACCTCCATGGCCCCAGCAACCAATGCAGCACCAGCGTCAGTAGACTCTTGAACATGAGAAGGCACCCTCAGTGAGGACTATATTCACCATCCATGGTGGGCCTCACATTGCAGGCACTTCCAACAAGTCACAAGATCGCTATATGCGAGAAGCAAGCCGTGTCCTGCTTAAAGTCACAGAGAATATGAAAGACTTGCCAAGAAAGTGAGAACGACCTTAGATAGCATTACCTTTATAGAAGAAGATGCACAGAGAATAATTCTCCTCTCCATGACACGCTGGTCATCCAAGCTAGAATAGGTAACGCCAAGGTGCAGAGAATAATGATTAACATTGGTAGCTCAGTGAATGTTATGTATAAAGGGTGCTTCAAGCAAATGGGATTAAGTGCGAGCCAATTAAGGCCTTCCTCTAAGCACCTTTACGGCTTCACAGGAGATGGAATATTACTAGTAGGGCAGATCAATCTCCCAATCACTCTAGGAGACTCGAATCACTAAGCCACTATCCTAGTGAACTTCCTGATCATAGATTGTCCCTCAGCATATAATGTGGTGCTGAGGTGACCTATGATGAATGACCTAGATATGGTCACATCAACCAGGACACTTACTATCAGATTCCTAATGCCTAATGGAGTCGGATGTGTGCAAGGTGAACAACACATAGCCCGACGATATTGTAAGGATGACCTTGACCCCAACGAGGTGGATATAGATCGAGCAACTGGCCTAATAAAAGAGCTTGAAGACGTGCAAGTCAGTGAGGTAGATGTTGAGAATGCCTTGAGTTGGGGAAAAGCTTGCCTCATGATGTGAAAACATAGATAGCTAAATTTCTTAAGGTGAACCTGGACGTCTTTACTTGGAATCATGAAGATATGGTGGGGATTCACCTTGGGGTCAAGTCGTATAAACTTAATATTGACCCCCTTTACAAGCCAGCTCGACAAAAAAGGAGACCTATGATGGCTGAGCTATATATCGCCCTAAAAGAGGAGATGGATAAGCTTCTCACCAATAAATTTATTTGTGAAGCTTATTACTTAACATGGGTAGCCAACCTGGTACTTGTGAAAAAGAAAAATGGCAAATGGAGAACCTGTATTAACTTCACAAACCTAAATAAGGCGTCTTTGAAGGATAGTTTCCCTCTGCTGAGGATTGATCAGCTCGTGGATGTAACTACTGGTCATCAACTCCTCAGCTTTGTGGATGCTTACTCAGGGTACAACCTGATCCCCATGGACACATAAGATGAAGAGCACACCTCATTTACCACTAACCATAGGCTGTACTGTTATAAAGTGATGCCCTTTGGATTAAAAAATACGAGGGCAACCTATCAATGGTTAGTGAATATGATGTTCAAAGAACAAATCAAAAAAATGATAGAAATGTACGTGGACGATATGTTGGTAAAGTTCGAGCAGGTGCCAACCATGTCTATGATCTAGGGGAGATGTTCCTAATTCTGAGGAGGTATTAAATGAAGCTGAATCCACATAAGTGTGTGTTCGGGGTTACTTTAGAAAGGTTCCTTGGATTCATGGTAAACGATAAGGAAATTAAAGTGAATCTGAAGAAAATTAAAGCCCTTATTAATATGAGATCCTTGACCATAGTCAAAGACGTACAAAGTCTAAATGGTTAGGTCACAACCCTTAACAGGTTCATTTCAAAAGCCATAGACAAGTGTATCCCCTTCTTCAATGTGTTGAAGAAAGCAAAATGCTTTGAGTGCACTGAACAGTGTAAGATTACTTTTCAACAGCTGAAGGAGTACATTAGACAAGCTCCTCTCTTGTCTAAACCAAAGGAAGGAGATAAGCTCATCATTTACCTAGGGGTGTCTCAGCACGCTCTCAGTGCAGCTCTAATATGAGAAGAATGTGGAGCTTAATTCCCTATCTACTGTGTTAGCAAAAGGCCGCTAGATGCTGAAATAAGGTACTTGCCAATGGAAAAACTTTGCCTATTGCCTTGTGATTGCATCGTGGAAGGTGTGACCCTATTTTCAAGCACACAGCATAGAGGTGCTCACATAATTCCCACTCAAGCAAGTCTTGCAAAAAATGAATATCTTAGGTCACCTGCTCAAGTGGGTTATGGAACTGGCCCAGTTTGATATTGAATACAAGCCCAGACTAACAATCAAAGGGCAGGCCTTAGTAGATTTCATTGCAAAATTCACAGGGCCCATGGAAAAAAAAAGCAGAGACCACCATATTTCTGTACTGGGAATTGTATGTTGATGGATTGTCAAGCGAGCAAAAGGCTGGGGCAGGAGTGCTTTTGATTAGCCCTGAGGGATACAAGATCCTTTATGCATTGAGATTTGGCTTCCAAGCCATGAATAATGAAGCGGAGTATGAGGCATTGCTAGCCGGGTTTCATCTCGTAAAAGAGATACGAGCTGAAAATTTGAGGATATTCAGCAATTCCCAATTCATTGTGTGTCACATTCAAGAGGAATATCGTATGAGAGGGTCAAAATGGCTATATACCTTTAGAAAGTTTAGGAACTACTTAGTTCATTCCAATGTTATGAGGTCAATCAGATTCCATAAGCTCAGAACTCTCATGCAGACATATTAACTCGTCTAGCCACAACTAGTGATGTAGATTTCTTAAGAGTGATCCCAATGGAGTTTCTTCTATCACCAAGCACAGATTAAAAGGATGCTATGATGGCAATTGCCATGGCATAGGACTCATGGATGATTCCAATCATTGATTACCTACAAGATGGCAAGTTACCTGAAGACAAGTTGGAAGCACGTCATTTGCAAGCTCAAGAAGCTAGATACTGCATTAGCAATGACATGTTATATAAGAAGGGATTCTCAACTCCACTCTTGAGGTATATAGATGGCCACAACTATGAAATTGTCTTGAAGGAAATCCACTCCGACCATTACAATAACCATGCTAGGGGGCTATCTCTAGCTCAAAAAGCACTCTAACAAGGATATTATTGGCCGATGATGAAGCAAGATGCCATAGACCTTGTGAGAAAATGTGATAAGTGCTAAAGGTTTGACAAAGTCCCATGAGCTTCACTAGCCTACTTGCAACAAATGGTTAGTCCATAGCTTATCGTGATTTAGGGCATGGACCTGATTTGACCACTCCAGACAAGTCGTAAGAATTGCAAGCATGCAATAGTCGCTATTGACTATTTCACTAAATAGGCAAATGCAAAATAACTAGCACAAATCTCTTCTGCAAAGATTGAGAAGTTCGTATAGGCCAACATTATTTGCAAGTTTAGAGTCTCTCAGTAGATTGTGACTGACAATGGGATCCAGTTTAACAGTGAGCAGTTCATCAAGTTCTACAGTGATATCAAAATTGTGAAGAGCTTCTTAACTGTAGACCATCCTCAAGCTAATGGACAAGTTAAGGCAATCAACAAGATCATCAAGAAGATCTTGAAAACACAGTAAGAAGCCAAAAAAGGAGCATGGGTTGATGAACTACAGAAGGTGCTTTGGGCTTATAGAACCACAGCTTGCAGCACCAAAGGAGAAACTCCCTTTTTAATGGTATATGGATCTGAGGCCATGATCCTAATAGAATTTGAAGTGACTTTGCAATGACAAGCATAGAAGAAACAAGAGAAATAGCCTACCTTAAGGTCACAACCTATCAATAACGGTTACAAGATACTACAACAGGAAGGTTCGAGCTCAGAGCTATAAAATTGGTGATCTCATTCTGTGCCTTATTCTGTCTGGAGCTCACAAGGCTAGTGATGAGATGCTAGGCCCGAACTGGGAGGGTCTATACATAATCAAGGAAATCTTGGGGAATGGAACTTATCATTTGATGAATATGAACAGAGTTGAAGTTCCTTGAGCATGGAATGCCGAGCATCTTTACCTGTATTATCAGTACAAATTCTAATCTTGTAAAATTATTCAGAAATTAATAAAAGCACTTAAGTGTTTTTCAAATTTTTATGCTTCTGTTTATTAATTTCTAAATAAAATCTCAACAAAGTCTTGCATGGGAAGTGAGCTATATATCTAAAAAAAAAGAGGTCATGGAATGCCAACTGAGGCATGACCTACTGGACAATTCATTGCAAACTGAAGAGTGACCTATTTAGGCAACAAGGCTGCTAGCTAAGCTACAACCTACCCGGCTAATTCTTTGTTAAATGAGGTGTGACCTACTGGGCATTTATCTTGACAAAGTCATGATGTGTTAGCTGAGGTGCATCTGTGCAACCTACCTAGACACATAACTCATGTTAGCTGAGGCGCATCCATGTGACCTACCTAGACATGCAACTCGTGCAAGTTGAGGCGTATCAATGCAACCTACCTGGGCACTTGAACTCATGCTAGCTGAGGCACAGCTTTCATATGACCTACTTGGGCATTCAAACTTGTGCTAGTTAAGGCACAACTTTCATGCAACCTACCTAGGCACTCGAACTCGTGCTAGTTGAGGCATAGCTTTCATGTGCCTACCTAGGCACTCGAACTTGTACTAGCTGAGGAGTAGCTTTCATGCAGCCTACCTGGGCACTCAAACTCATGGTAGCTGAGGCACAGCTTTCATGTGACCTACTGGGCACTTATTTTCACTTAAATTCATCAAGTCATGGTTTGCTGGCTGAGGTCCATTTACATTAACTTATATGAGATCATTTATGACCTACTCAGTATTTAGCCTAACTAACGTTTGTTAAATCATGATCTACTAGCTATTGTATGCAGTGTATAGAGCATTCAATTATGAAAATTGAGAGGAAGCAAATGAGAATATCATAAAAGTCCATTTAACACCTCCTTCAATGAGGTAAATTCATACAAAGTTCAAGAATAAATACAAAGTTCAAGAATGGAATCCAAAGTTACAGAAATCACATTTAAGAAGTCTGGTCCTCAGGAACTGAGCTTTTTTGGGATGAAGGTTCAACATATGGGATAAGTAGGTCATCCATCATTTGATCACCAGTGGCTTCCATGACTTGCAAGCTAGCCTCTCTTTTAATAACACCCTTACCAGGAGAAACTTCAACAGCAGACTCTGTACTCTTTTTGGAAGAAGTGGCCTTCGTAATCTTCTTAAAGCATTTAACACCCTTAAGAGTCCATCTTCAAGTATCACTCCTACAGAGTGTACAAGAAGGAGGCACTAGTTTCAGACTTCGCATTTTCTCCTACTCCGCAACTAGCACAACGATCTCCAATTTAACCCGAGTGACCTCTTCTTTTCCCAAAGTAACTTCTTCCCTGGCTGCCTTAAATTTCTTTTCAATAGCCTCAGCTCCTTACACTGTTGCCTTAACCCATTAAACTGTCGCATCCAGTTCACCCTTAATTTTTGTTAACTCGTTAACTGCTTTGCTGAGGTCTGATGCGACAGCCTCGTGATTTAACATTTTATGAGATAAAGCATCCTTAACCTTTTTTTTAGCAACCTTGGCTTTTTTAGCTCTCTCTCTTAACTCCAACGCCTAAGTGGCCATGGTAGCCATGTCACCCTTAAGTTTTGCTTTTTCTTCACCTCAAGCTTGAAGCACCTTCTTCAGTTTTATTATAGTTAGCAAGTTCTGAAAAACTAAATGGTCAAGTTAGATTACAAAAAAGGAAAAAAACTAGGGTAAAAGGACTTTACTTACCAGCAGGCCATGACGAGTTGTATAGCTTAACAATCTTTCACTTGAGAATTCCTTTGACTTAATTACTTTGGCCCTATTACGAGGCCCTAGGATCACATCAACATTCTCCAAAAGGAAGTTGAAATACTCCTCTATCTTTGGGCCAAGACCGATAGATTGCTCATTGGCCTCAACCTTGGGTGCCACCTATTCTGGGGTCGCAGCAACTTTCTTCTTCTTATCCTCTTTTTTGCTTTTTGGTAGGGGCCTCGGAGGGAGATGTAACCTCGATTGCCACGACCACATCAATATGTGAGGTCAAAGTCAACTCCTGCAAGGGTACTACTACCAAGGCTGAAGATTAGTTTGCAGCAGTAGGAGTCTCAGCAGCATCTAAAGCCAATGAGGCCACCGTAGTAGGATCGGGTGGTGGATTCCGGAGGATAAACTTCATTATGTACTCATAATCTTTAAAGTTTGCTGGGTCGACCTCCTTAATTTAGCGATCTTTGATCTCCTTGGTGAGTTCAATGTTTAAAGGTGGAGCAAGCTTATGAGAGCGCAAGAGATCCTCGTCAAATCTAAGATCGTTCTTGAGGTCATCCATAGTAGCAAATTGACTCGGCGCTTCAACCTCCTCGACTTCAAGAGTTGATTTCTTGCTAGCCCCATTTGCAAAAAGAAATAATGTTAGAATTAGAGAAATAAATATATTAATTCATCAAGCTTGTACGTCCTCATCTCGCTCATCAGGAGTGAGAATGAAATTGAAATTATGAAGATGACACAGAGACAGGCAAGAGATATAAAACTAGTGGGTCTTATAGTGACCCACATTAGATTTGCCCTTGGCATCCTCCTGCGGCAAAATCCTCTTATGATCGGTCTACCGAGTTGAAAGATAATAAATCCCATTTTGTAGGCTTATGCTCCTAATGCTATAGAGGTAGCAAAGAACCCTTGCAGATGGCGGTGGGAGATTATTTCTCAAATATACAAGTACCAGGGAAGTAAGCTGGGAGTAAGAGTTGGGGAAAAGCTAGAATGGGCAAAGTTTTAGTTTATTCAGTAAATTAATGATATAAGGGTGCACCAGGAACCTAAGCCTAGCACTGAGGTATTGGGTATTGATAGCAATGCATCCTAAAGGGGGATAAGTTGCATGATCGTCAGGTGAGGGTGCCATTACATGACATCCCTTGGGGAAATAAAATGCTTGAACTATACTTTGGAGCTTGTCAAAGCTGATGGTTAAAATATGGTGACTAAACACTGAATGATATAGAGACTGTTGACTAGTAGCAACCTCCTGGCCCTTAATGGGGTCTAGACAAACACTGAATTCTCTAATGACCTCGCCACTCTTTGAGGTTGCTTCATCTATGGGATGCATCAACTCCACACTTTGAGCTAGAGAATCAGGTTCCTTATGACTCTTTATTTGGTGACTTCAATGTTTATGAACTACCATCTATACAAGAAGAAGGAATGGTCAGGTCGCCAAAAGTATACTATACCTAAAATCTAAGACTAACAGTTTCCTATGCAACAGGTTATACATGCCTTGTGTCACCACTTAACCTAGATTATTGAATACATGAGGGGTTCGATCAACAAAGCCTATCAGGTTACTAAACCCTGGGAAATAGAAGACTAAATCCAACAATCTACAACCCTAAAACCAATAGGTAGAATCTCTAATAGCAAACAAGCACACATTGCCAAACCAAGCAACAAAATACCAGAAACCCAAAGAATAAGGCACTCAGAGAGCAGAGGCTTTGAGAAGACTTATTGAATCAGAAGAATGAGATGAGTTCTGAGATGAAAATGGTGGGCAAAGCTGATCTCTAGTAAATCAAATCCAAAATACTTGGTAACAAACTCAATGAAGCAAGAGAGCAGGAATGGTGGTGACTGCTCAAAAACTTGGGAGATAAGCAAAAGGTGAAGCATCGATTTTCAAAAGTAAGATGGAAAAAAGAAGTTTTCTCACCTAATATGGCCCTGATAGCTCGGCTCTTTGATTTAGAGACTGACCAGCTACCCTTGATCTAATGGTCTAGTGAGTAACCAAGCTTAGACATTGCCACATTAATGGCGATAGGAAAATGTGCACATTTAATGATATAATAATGGTACGGGTAGACAAAACGACAAAATTGGAGTTTGAAAGATAGCATGACTGATCACGATCACTAGCTTTTACCAGTGAACTTAGCTCCCAGTCCACAGATCGCACTGAGAGTTGGGGGGCTAATCTTATAGATATTTTTGGAACCACACAAATGAGCTGGTAGAAGCTCAATGGACAAGCCCAGCAGGTGAAAGCCCAACTTAACTAGAATCGGGGTCACAAAACCAAGGCATCAGGTTGCCAAAGATGTGAACCCAAGTCACTAGCCAGCAAAGGTCGAAGTAGCCACCTTGGGTCATTAAGGATGAGATCCAGATCGTAGCTCGAAAGCACACCTTACTAGTCATCCATTCAGAAGATTGTTTAGTTTCTTATTTAATGCAAATCCATTAACAACCATTGTAACTAATTTATGACTCATTTCTATTATAAAATACGTTGTAACACCCCGATTACTATAAAAAGGGGTAGAAACCATTATAAAGGAAACACATGGACAGATATAGACATGCTGACTGCATACTAAAATACTCAGCGAAAGACTGAAAATAACATAAACATGGGCGTAGGCCTTGCATTTTGGCTGAATCACGTTAAAAAGCTTTTAATGTCCTTTGTTCTCCCTCCCTCTCAATCTCTTCCTAACACACAGTCTGTCATCTCACCCCTGAATATATCTGCACAATTTTGTCCTTTTCCCTTAAAAAGGCCTTCACTTTGGGAAAAATAAGCCTTTATCCTTATAAGGCACAAGTTCACTCAACTTCTCATCGATGTAGGATTTCTTTTATCCCCTCCTCATTTTTACCATCAACATAAGGCCCCCAAGTTGTATGGGCTTGTGCGGATGTACAGTCAGGGGTCCCCACAGGCAGCGCCAATGATGATGATCGAGGTGAACTTGCCCCACATGAGATATTATTCACTTTGGATGTATCAACAGGGTAAGCAGAGCACCGTTTCACTCCCATATGGATTCATACGGTTTTGTCCTTTTTTCTTAAAAGGGCCCTCACTGGTTAGAGGTTGGTGCCATCTTAGCCTAGTGGGTATTGTCCCTTCTAACAATCGTCACAGGGTTTTGTCCCCCTTAGCTATCTTGTATCATTGGGAGCCCTCACTTATGGGAGGGGGTGAGCCCCCAGCCTTATAAGGCACAAGCTTACTCGACTTCTCATCGATATGAGACTTCTTTTACCCCCTCCTCATTTTTACCATCAACAGATAGGTTACAGCTAGTTTACATTCATCATTAAAAGAACATGAGATGTGTTTCTATTACTACATAATAGTAGTGATGTCTTGAATGTGACTAACTAGTTTGTAGTGAATTTGTCATGAGTGTAACACTCATCTTATTTTTCTACGTTTATCGCTAGTGACTATCATTATTTATAGATTTGTGGCCAAACCCCTTTCTTAAGAGTATGCAGTGGATGGGCCTTTAAAATAGTCTGTTTAGTATGACAATCGAGTAAAGGCCCTCATTGACTTCATATTCAATTTTGTTTCCATGAATTTTTTTTTTTTTTTGTATATCACTCTGGTCTAAGCATTCATAAGCTGATTACAATTGGACAAGTATGCAGTTTGTGCTACACAACCTATGTAGCCAGTAATTATTAGTATAAGTTACTTGCAATAGAATGAGGATGAACGAGGTTTATGACATATGGTCATCAAGTTGTGTTGAGATGCATACAGAAGAACAGGAGGAGTTTCAGTCTTTAAATTTTAGCTTGCTTTGCTTATTTTGAATTGAACATTTGATGTTTCCAATATGGTGAGTTCATCTGTGTCTTCTATTTGTCAAATTGGTATAATTAGAAACCATGTTTTATGCTGTATCTTATCATTTGGGATAGCAAATTTCAAAATGTCCTTAGGACTGTTATTTACCCCGATAGGTAATGCTGCTTCATTTTGACAAAAATGTATGATTCACACACTACAATTATGCTCACCCACATGCATCGCCCATGCTGCTATAAGAATAGAAGTATGCTAATCCATGGGTACTATCCTTTCCACAACACCATGTTTATTCATATTAAGTTTACATCCATTTGTGTAAACATTTTCTATTGTAGATGTAGAGATGTGCACACTGGTAGTTAGGATATGAATGTTGTACAAGTGATGAATTTGTATGCCACATATTTACTTTTGGCAAGTGATTCATGGGAAATACCAATCTGTTTTAGTTTACTCAGATGGACATATAGGATCTGGACAGATAATTGTTGATACTGAATAAAACTTAATCAATTTTTAGTTGCATTTCAACCATCCCTACGTGAAATGTCTAAGCCTTGGCTTCTTTTTGCAATCTGAGATGAAACTTATCGCAGGTTACACTTCAGGAAGCATATCTTCAAACTTGAGGAAGAGAAGACAAATGTGCAAGTTGAAATGGTCTATATATGTGGACTTTCTCATGTGTAATCTGTGTCCATTAAACCCAACATTAAAGCTCTATATAAGTTTTTCCTTTGCTCACTTTTGGTATGATAATGACAACAATAAAAGGGATCATTTCTTGACAGATGTAAACAATCTAGCTGCTAATTCAATTGGACAACCACATAAATGTCAACATATTGATGCCCAAAACTTAAGAGGTCTAGAATTAGAGTTAACATTTTCACTTGTATTGATGTCATTTATTGTCACAAAGTTGTAGCTATTTGTCAGAAAATTTGTTCGTAAAAAAAATTAATTAAACTTCGAATTTTGTAGTTTATGAAGGAACAAGACCAGGTTCCACCATTAAAGTAAAGGGATAAGACTGAAGAAATTGCAAAAAGGCTACGAGATGAATACAATACATCAGGGCTCCAAAGGTCAGCTTCAGATCTTTTCCTATCTAAGTAATTATTATTACTATAATGGTTTATTAATTCAATCACATTGAATTTTTTTTCTTTGCATTTTCAATTGTAGCATAAGATGAAGTGAAACATGTCAACATGCAAGTCAATTAGATAGCCCCTCCTGAAAAGGGTTTGTTACATAAGATCTACATTCTCCTGAACATATATAATGGTTGTATTTGTTAGGTTCAAAAATGGTAGCGAACATTGAGTTACAGATCTGTGCTTGATTTGCGTCTCACTTTATTACTTCTACATTGAAAGCATGCTTGCTTCTTTATACTTCAAATTAGAATGTTCCATCTATCTTGCATTGTTTACACTTTAGTTGTATTCATATTGTAATGCTTCTTTACTGCTTTTTTCAATCCTACCCCTTACGATGGCTTTCCATTTGAATTATACATGTGCTTGCACTGTATGCTTGTATTATAATAGTGACTAATCTTTAATGGTTATAAAGGAAGGGAAAGACGAATGTCACTACAAAAAAAAAGACTTTACGATAATTTTATTTAACCATTACTAAAGATATAGATGATGAAAAGTACATGTTAAAAATTATTTTTTAATGGCGATTTTGTTGAATCACTACTAGTCGCTTGTTTTTAATGATGGTTTTTGTTGAACCACCACTAAAAATTTTATTTAGTGGCGGTTGTTTAATGATAGTTCTTGTTAGCTGCTGCTAAATTCACAGCTAAGTCAAGAGACCTGAGCTCGATTCCTATGAAAAGCAAATTTTAGAGTAACTTCTATTTTTGTTGGCAATTTTCTAAGAATCGCCGCTAAGTGTGTAAGGCAGTATATGATATTTGGCGTTCTTTTTCTCTTAACAGGAACCCTAACAACTCTCCCCATAATTCTTCATCCTAAACCCCCTGCTTGGTTGCGCAGAATTTGCGCAGAAAGGAAAGGAACTTGGGCTACTTGCACGGAAATAAAAAAAGTTCCTCTGCTTGACTTGAGGAGAGAAGGGAAGTTGGGTGGAAGTTGACGTGGGTCCCATGGGACCAAACTTCCGCCCAAAAAGCGCGAAAATTGGGTGGAAGTTGCATAGTAAACTTTTATCCAATATTTTATAATTTATATTTTTAATTTTAAATTAATTAAAAATAATATTATAAATTATTTTTCTTATAATTAATTTTTTAATTTTA
>JANHAO010002471.1:0-28899 GCA_026873985.1 Saraca asoca
GCTTATCAATTGAGTTGAGTTAGCTTTCTTCTTTTATCTTTTGTTTGTTTCCGCTGTTACTAGAAGGTGTCTCAATTTAGGCACACCAAAACATCCATGAAAGTTTTCCAATTGGAAGTCATATTCCATAGATAAAAAAAAAAAAAAAAGTTATTATCTAAACACTTTGACCATGCCATTTCGCTTTATCCGATAAGAATCAACCCTTGAAGTTAAATAACTAATTTACAGAATTTCGAAATATTATACCGTATGATACAATTTATTGAATACAAATTGACATTCTAACGAAACATGCATCACCAACTAGAGACGAAAAGACATCAAAAATCTGAAGAACAAATTATATAAAAAACTCTTTGCAACTCAATGAGAGTGAGATCGAGACAATAAAAAATAAAAATAAGCTATTCATCAATAACCAAAACACGTGTCCATGACAACTAGAAAAAATAAAGTAAGATGGCAATCAAGTAACAGGCTCCTGAGTAAAAGCTGTACCGCTTACCCTAATTGATCTAGACAATTTGTGACTTGAATCATTGCCGGACTCCAAATTTGTTTCGAGATAATAAATAAGTTGAATCAAACTCAAAAAATACAAAAATATCGCAACTTGACTTAATCATCTTGTTTTCCCCTCTACTACAAAATAAATTGAAAAATCAGAAAATCAGGTAAGGAAAATTTCTCCTTTCTCTTTGATTTTTTTTTTTTATATATCCAACTTTCTTGTTTTTTTCTATAATTTTCTCTCTACTCTCTCTCTCTCTCTCTCTCTCTCTCTCTCTCTTTATGCCTCTTTTATGATTTTTTGGTCTTTCCACTCTATGATTTATGTGTGTTCTCCTTTGACATATTCTATATTTATAACTGGAGGAGGACCTCTAGGTTTTGATTATCTTCAACCTGTTTATGTCTCACTCTAACTCTTCAAATTAAAAGATAAGAAAATAATAAAAAGAAAAAAATAGATAAATAAAAAATTATAATATATATCTTTATCTTCTTTTTTTTATTAAAACAAAACTAAAAAAAATTATATCTTTTTTTAGATGTATTTAAATGTAATCTAATAATGCAAAATATTGAAGATGATGATGATGATGATGATAAGTGGATAAAGATGATCCCTCTCCTTGATAATAATTATCTCTATCTTTTTTGTCCTTTTTAAAAAATAATTAAAAGATAACTAATTGGAAAGCATGAATCCTTTTTCTCATAATAATTATCTTTAACTTTTATGTCATTTCTAAAAAGTAACTAAAAGATAAAACTAAGTGATAAATAGATCAATAAAAAAAAGAAGAAATTGTAATCTACTTCTTTATCTTTTTTAAAAAAATTAGTTTTTTTTTATCTTTTTTATATGTATATAAATGTAACCTACAAAATACAGATAAATCTTAATGAATTTTCTTCTCTATTTCTTTATGGTTAAAATTTTAAATAATCCTTTTTTATCAATAAATGTAAAATAATGAAGATAAATAAAAAAATTGAAAAAAGTAAAGAAATAAATAAAGTTTTAAAAATGCCAAAACAATGATAAATGATCAACCAAAAAGGAAAATAATAAATTCAAACAAAATTTAATGATAAATATCAAATGAAAGCAAAAATAAAAGACTACTAACAAAACAAAAATAAAATAAAATGTATATTTTTTGTATTTTTAATATTATTTTTTGTGTTTTTTTTTAAATTTCAAGATATTTTCAAATTGACCCTAATAAAATACAGTGTTCATAAGAATACAATTTTATTTTACATTTAAAAATGTTTCAGCTTCTTTAAAGTAATGTTTTATTGTTGCAATTTATATTATATTAGATATACTTCATATTTTATGCCTATAATCACTGATTTGCAGATATCATAATCAACTATGTTTTTAACCATAATATTATATTGTTGCAATTTATATAAAAATTTATTATATGTCTTATTTTTCAACAGTTTTTAAATGTAAAATAAAATTTTATTATTAAATTTTTTATGTTAAAATTGTGATTATATTTAAAATTTAAAATACGATCATATATATTTTCAAATGTAATATTATATTATTGTAAACTTGCATTGAGATAGATATATATATGCTATTTTTTTGTTATAATAATTTTTTATAATTTATATAAAAAGTTAATATAATCAAATATGCTTTTAAATATAATTTTAAATTGTGTATTATTTGATTATATTTTATATTTAAAATATAATTAAATCTAAAAAGGAAATTTACTCATATTTCATGTTACTTTTGAAAAAAAAAATTAAGATGCTGTATAGTAATATTATATTATTGCAATTTATATTATGAACAAATTATTGAGATATACCCCATATTTTTTTTATTACAATCATTGATTTGTTCATCCTATAATCAAACATCTTTTTAAATGTAATATTATATTTTTGCACTTTATATCAAAAGTTAATAGATGTTTGACTTTTTAACATTTTTTAAACGAAAAACAAAATTTTATTATTAAATTTCTATTTCAGAAATATTATTATATTTTAAATATAAAATATTATCAAATATATTTTTAAACATATTATTATACTATTGCAATGATATATACCCCATATTTTTTATTATAACTATTGATTTGTAATTTATATAAAAAATTAATATGATCAAAAATGTTGCAATCAGACATAGTCATATGTGGTCCTAAAGGATAAGTTAAATAATAAGTTAAAATTAAGTATACATCACTCTTGTAGTAATTACTATTATTGATATAATATAAAATGCAAGTTTTACATGGTTATCAGATTTGCTTTGTAAAAAAAGTTTAAAATTTTCAATTATGAATATGATATGAGAGTAGAATTAGTAAAGTTAAGAATAGATAGTAAATAGGGAAAATGAATCATCAAAGTATTGGAAATGTTTGTAAATATATTTTTGAAAATATATTATATATCACTTTTCTTATATACTAAGTGCATATACTTGCTTATATTTATATGTATGACCACAAATTTTTCAATCTAAAGTGAGGTTTGCTTTACTGTACTTTAAGTATACTCAGGTGGTACTCACTCATTCATTAATATTTTTAGATTAATGAATTTATAGAAGCTATCTCAATTAGGAGATACTTCAAGGACTGCATGTGTTTGAAATAAGGTACGTGATCTTCTTAATTTACTTTAGTGGCTAGTGTTTATCCAACTAGATAATGGATCCTCAATTATGGATTTAGATTTTTAGACAAGTATTTAATTATTTCAAAAGAAACTAGAAATCAGTCATCCAAAATGATATTAATAAAAATTATACATATCACATGCTTTAGATAAAAGGTGCTAAAGAACATATTTTCCACATTTGTTTTCATGTTTTCAAATTATATACTACAAAAAAAAAAGGATTTTTAGTGGTGGTTTTTTGGTGCATTTAGCGGTGGTTATAACCATCGCTAAGACACTTCACGGCGGTTTTTGGAACCATCGTAGATATGTGTGTCAGGAAGTATTTAGTGACGATTTTTTTTGTATTTAGTAGCAGTTTTTAAAATCACCGGAAAAATAAATATAGCGACGATTTTTAGAACCGCTGAAAAAGTAAACTAACGACGATTTTCCAAAAAATCTATTTAAAAAAAACTTATTTTTTGCAGCGCTTTATGGTGTATTTAATGGTGAATTTTCAAAAGAAAAATTAAAAAAATTATTTTTTGCGACAATTTCTTCTATATTTAGTAGTGATTTTTCAAAAATTTTATTAAAAAATAGTTTTTTCGACAATTTTCACTACATTTAGTGGTGATTTTTTTAAAAAAAATATTTTTTTACAGCAATTTATAGTGCATTCAGCAATGATTTTTCAAAAATTTTATTAAAAAATTATTTTTTACGATGGTTTTCACTACATTTAATAGCGATTTTTCGTAACTTTTTTTAAAAAATTATTTTTATGACGATTTTTGTTGCATTTAGCCACGATTTTCTGAAAATTTTTTAAAACAATGTTTTTATTGAATAAAGCTTTTATGATCGTGGGTAATCAATGTGAGATGAAGCCATTAGTCACATGTTTCTCAATATTGAAGTTCATCTGCATGTGGCTGATTGAAATTCAATATCTAAAATTAATAATTTAATAATCTACACATATCATATAGGATTTAGATCCTACTTAGAAACATTAATTAACTTTAATCATAGTAAATCCTAAATATTCTCAAACATACTTTGCCAACCAATTATTGTCATACATAGTAACCAGTGAAAGTAAATCCCCTTCCAACAATCTCACCGGCACAAAACCATGCAAAGCATTCTAGTCCAAACAAAGCTACAATGCTTGCATCTTCAACTTTTAGCTCCTGCCTGTTCTTCCATAAATGTTTCACATAATCAACCTCCTTCCAGAAAGCCTCATTATGTCCAAGAATTCTGTGACAAACAGAAGATGTTACATATGCTAACAAATGTACTAGGTGCAAGACATGGAACACACTAGACCTACTTTCACAATTACAACTGAGAAATGTCAAACATTCATGACCAGAAAGAATAAATGACCCAATCAAAGTTTTTTGTATCCTTTCATCATTTAACTAATTTGGTAACAATGGAAGCAAATAAACTTCAAACTTCAAAATGCAAACCTTGTATGAAACAATGTTGGCAAACAAACCGACTTGCATTGGCACACATAGATGCAAATACATGTAGAGAATTAGGAAAATTAGAGTAGGTGCACAAGAAACAAAAAGAAGAACTAGCATCACGATATAACAATTATAAGCAATAAAGGATGAGCTAATACTATTTTGTCACCAACACTTGACTCATATAAAATCAAAGAACTCACAAAAGTAATGACAACATTCACAAAAAGCTATTCCTAATGAGATTGGCTCACAAGGGCCTGAATCTGTGAAGGGGTGATCCCTGCACAATTATGATGGAAATTCACTATAATAGAATGAGGCCCTTATGAGCCAATCTCATCGTATAAATAACACTACTCCAATATTAAACATGCTTGTATCAAGTACTCAAAGTAGATCCTAAAAGTGGCATTATAATGTGACAATTTAAACATTTTCACCAACAGACAAAACTAATCCTCTTTATGATAACCATGGACCTTTTGTAGTGGCAAAAGGAAAAAAATAATCAATTAAAACAAGAAACTGACTCATAAAAACACGAGAAAAAACACTAGTGAGATAGTCTCAATTCTTTCTCTTCTCTCCAACTTAAGATACTCAATCACACAGTCAGGCCCGGAAGCATTTAACTTATGGATTCTAAGTTCTAAATGACCATCCAAAATGATACAATGTAGATAAGAATTTGACACACAGAAATAGAACTAGAGATAAATATTCTCTATGTCAACTATAAATCAATTCTTGCCTTTTCGAGTTATCAAGTAATAGAGCTGTTTATATGTATGTACAAGAAATCTAGAAGATATAATACACAAAAAATAACCATTGACATAAAATATATGTGTATATCTATAGTAAACATGACTCCTACTTTCTTTCTCAACTAGCTTTTTCTCATTGCCACATGATTCTATGCAAGCCTGTGGAGAGTGTGCAATAATTTAAACAAGAAATAATTAGATAGCAAGTACCAGTGAGAATTTTCTTTGTTTAAATAAGATGAAAGTGGAAGGAAAGAAAATTACTAAATAATATTGCCACCTTTTCTTACACTCAGCAGCTCATGGTCTAACTTGTATCAAGTGCATAAAATAAACAAAGCACATTCTTGCTTACTTTGCTTACCACCATTATCCTGACTAGAACTGAAACTTGCTCTGCACCTGCACCCCTCATGGCACCCTGAAAAAAAAAAAAGAAGAAAACATGAGTTGTAATAGAAGTTACTGATGGTTATTGCAGTGGTGCATTGAGCTGCCATGAAAAATAAGGGAACTAGCAATTGGATTTCCTGCTGAGTGGCATGATAGATCCTATGACTGAGCTAACAGAAGAGAGAGAGCAAAGTTAGAGTTTGAGGCCCTAGATAACTCCTGGCCACATGTGATCAGTAATGCTAGTTGAGGACAACCATTTTCTAATTTGATATGTTCACTCTTTTTGGTTTCCAGGATAAAAAATGCCACGTTCAAATATATTATGAAAACCAAACTGGGTTCTCTTCAGTAAGGAAGCCCCCAGATACTTGATACCAAGAAATGCATTCAATGTAAGAAAAACAAATGAAAAATACATATATGAATTTGTCTAATATCTATGTAGCTATAAAGTTAAATAGTAATAGTCCTTGTACATTTGTACAAATGTGTCATATGGTGAGACCGCAATTAAGATTATTAGGTCTTGCCAACCCATCCTGTTGGGAAGAAGGTTTAACATAGACATGAACAGTTAATTCTAACATAAAAATAAAGATGAAAACTTTTCATTTTTGTCCCAAAGACAGTTTGAGAGTGGTTTTAATGATTTTCTACAACTCTATTTATTAAACTGCATGTTAGTTAATCACAACTCACAAGTGCAAAATATTAATAATCCATTAACAATGTCACGTAACCCAAGATTAAGGTGCATGGAACTGCATCTTCCTATTCCATCTTTTATATTAGTTCTTTAGTAAACTCACATATAGTTATAAAATAAATTCTGCCAGGAATTGTTTACTTCTCTTTTGAAAAGTACTGTAATATTTTACAGTGAATTATTCGACAGGAGCACAACAGGAGCTTTCAATACAACTGACATGGCGATTTTAGCTCCAGTTGACTAATTTTTTTAAATTGGATTGATCAAAATTTCAAAACTTTGGACTTTGGAATAGCTTCATATAGACATAGATAAAATACAACATTTGCATAATCACATATAAATAGATCTATTACGCCACAATAACTAGAACTCAAATTTTCTTTCAGCTATCCTTCACCATATTTACCATTCCACATTTTGTTTTCCCCATTCTAGTCATTTTACAATATTTCAGCACTGGAAAATACTCCAAACAAACTAATGCTTCACTAAATGAAGAAAAAGTAACTCAAGTTTGAATATAAAGCAACTCCTGTCTCCATATTTTCTTAGCAACCAAACAATGAATTTAATATTTCTTTTCTTAGCAAACTGAAGGCACAAACAAAAAATAAGTTGAATTTAAAGAATGAGCTTGCTTAATCATCATACCTAGGGGTCCCAGGTGTGAACAATTTTAGCATCCAAGAATTTGTCAATGAGGCAAATCATGAAGCAACCAAAAGCCTTGTCACAATGGAAGCTTCCATTTTGATGCCCACTCGCTTCAGAGGAGAGTCAATAGGAGTGGTAGTGGAGAAGAAAGCAAAAACCCTAGTAGGACTAGCATTAGCCATTAGAGAGCAAGTGAGGTTCTTGTGGTTGCCCCTGATTAATCGCAAGTTTTGTTAAAAAAAAAACTATTATTTTTTCATTTCAGAGGAGTCGTACTCTAGTCCATTTGTTTAGTCATATCTTTAGCGATGGTTCATACAAATCACCACTAAAAATTGGATTATAAAATTTTTAGCAGAGGTTTATCCAAATAGCCATTAATAAATCGCCGCTAAAGATAGTTAGCTAAAAAATTTCCTTCAACATTAATTTGTGTCTTTAGCGATGGTTTAGGTGAATCGTCGCTATTGAACTGCCACTAAAGACCAATTTTGCAGTAGTGATAAAGGATTTTCAATAAAGGATTGCTGATAGGTTTATATGTTACCAAAGGATGATTCGTACCAATCACACCCTCGGATTTTGGTATATGACATCACTTGACTTCGATGGAAGGCTTCAATAAAGCTTGATCTTGAACCAAATGATGAATATTTGACTTCGATGAAGGGCTTCAAGGATCTTGTTGTCAAATTGAATGGTGACTTTGATGGAGGGCTTTAAAGGAGCTTGATCTTGGATTGAAGGTTGAACATTTGACTTATATAAAGAGCTTTGAACAGACTTGATGTCTGATCGAAGATTGAACACTTGACTTTGATGAAGTGATATGAAGAGGCTTGGTCTTGGATCAAAGGTTGAACAATTGACTTCAATAGTAGGCTCTAAAAAGGATTGATCTCTGATCGAAAGTTGAACACCTCACTTTGCTAGAAGGCTCTAAAGAAGCTTGATCTCATATTGAAGGTTGAATCTTCATAGAGGCTTCACACTTGTAGTGATTCGTAAACTTGAACTTGATTGAAGTCTTCAACTTAAAATGAATGTTCTTGATTGAATTTGTAGACCTTGAATGCTTGAATCTTAATTAGTAAAGCTTTGGGGAGCACTTTAGAGTTTTACATCTCTTTCTCTAACGACATGTTATTGTTAGAGTTGCTAGGAGAATAACTAGTTATAAACATTCTTATTTTTATTGTTTATCAACTTTGAATTTATTCAAAGGTAATTATTTGAAAATTTTCTATTGGTTTGAATGATGCACTTTGACACATGACAGTTTATTATTTCTCAAGTGACATAATTAATGGATTGATTTAATTTGATTTGTTAACCTATGTTATAATGCACACATGGCATGATTTAATTTGTTACCAAAGATTTCTTTAGGAACCAATGACATTTCCACGTAGAATTTTAAGTCATGATAAATAACATTTTTCTAATTGGCTTTAATTTATGAGGTGAAAATTAATTAGACAAAAATTTAATTATCTACAAATACATGCCTAAGGCTTGTTTTATGAATTTGAACACAATTTTAAGTGAATGATAAGTCTTGATATATTTTGCTTCTTTTATGTTTCACCTTAATCAAAGCCCATTATTCTGATTTGCAATCACTTTGATTTTGTGAATGTGAGGACTCCTTATATATATATTGTGGTTCATGATTTGCACTTGA
The DNA here is from genome assembly GCA_026873985.1 of Saraca asoca. NCBI lineage: Eukaryota > Viridiplantae > Streptophyta > Magnoliopsida > Fabales > Fabaceae > Saraca > Saraca asoca. The sequence goes on from JANHAO010002471.1 coordinate 8,851, forward strand.
ATTAGAAATTTCTTGAAATTGACTTTTATGCATAGTTTATCTTGGTTGATGTTCCTCTTACTCGTTCTATATCTATCTTTTAGAAAGAATTAAATACTTTAAATACCTCCTCCAATCCTACGTAAACTAAAATTGTTGACTTAAAAAAATATATTACTCACTAAAGAGTTGAAATAAAATTTGGAATCTTAAAATTTGAATTGGTCTAAGATTCTAAGAGCCTTGCATCATGACTATAAATAAAGCACATTTGGTTTTCTTTCTTCACATCATAAGAACCTTGAGATATAAGGTTGATTCTTTTTTTAGGGGGAGGGGTCAATGAAAGGTCACAAGCCCAAACAGAAACAAACAAAAAATTGCAAATGAACTACTCTTAGGGTAGACACCCCAATAACATCACCAGTGCTTAAAGAAGATAACCTAATTAGACAAGAATCAAGAGTGTGGAATCCCAAATCCTGCAACAAACTGAAAAAGGCTAACCAATCTACACACTTATTCCCTTAACTATAGGTATACACTATAAAGACCTTTCAATTTTGAGATAGAAGTTTCATACACAACAAATGGAGATTTCTATACTTTATGTTCCTAAAGTTGTTATGCAATAAAGCATCAATTAAACCATTTGAATCAGACTCCAAAATGACTTGCTTAAAACCAAACTCCTAAGCCAATTTAAGACCATGAGCAAGTGCCCTAAAGTTTACCAAAAAAAGAATTGCAAATTCCTAAATTTCTCATAAAACCTCTAAACCAACCACCATCCTTATTACAAATTAGACCCCCATAACTTGATATGCTTGGATTATTTTTGGAAGCTCCATCAATATTAATATTGATCCAATCACGAATAGGAGGTCTCCAAAAAATTTCTATGGTAGAAAAGTTAGGTTGAATATTTACATCTCTCATAATATTGGCTATATTTGAGAAAAGGTTCAGCCTTTTTAAGGCAAACAACTACTAAATTTTAAGCCAAAACTTTAAAATTTGAAACACATTGCCAGTGTAATTGAGATGAAATTAAAGGGTCATCATCAGGCATTGGTATTCTTTCTTCACATATAAGAACCTTGAGATATGAGGTTGATTTTTTTTTTTAAACAAATGAAAAGGTCAAAAGCCTAAACAAAAACAAATAAAAATTTGCAAACAAACTACTATTGGGGTAGACATACCAATAACATCATCAAGACTTAAAGAAGACAACCCAACTAGACAATAATCAAGAGTGTGGAATCCCAAATCCTACAATAGACTGAAATAGGCTAACCAATCTACACACTTATTCCCTTCTTTATAGGTATGCACTATAAAGACCTTTCAATTTTGAGAAAGAAGCTTCATACACAACAAATGGAAATTTTTATACTTTATGTTCCTAGAATTGTTATGCAATAAAGCTTTAACTAAAACTTTTGAATCAAACACAAAAATGACTTGCTTAAAACCTAACTCCCAAACTAATTTAAGAACATGAAAAGCACCTACCAAAGTTTAGCAAAAAAAAAGAAAGAACTACAAATTCCTAAATTTCTTATAAAACCTCTAAGCTAACTACCATACTCATTACAAATTAGACCCCTAAAACCAGAGTGCTTGGATTATTCATGGAAGATCCATCAATATTGATTTTGACCCGACCACGAATAGGAGGTCTCCAATGAATTTCTATGGTAGAAAAGTCAGGCTGAATATTTACATCTCTCATAATGTTGTCTACATATGAGATATTCTTAACAAATCGCATGATGATGCTAGCTAGGTTTAAAAGGAATTCAAAGTAACTAACAAAAATTCATTGGGTGTGCCACTTCTATGAAACCTAGGTAGTCATTCCCTAAACAACAGACTAGTCTGAAGCCAAGCTTTTTCCCATGTGAGCAGGAAAATTCTTTATCACCCATTCATTTCAATCTAGAACAAAGAAAGAGGATACAATTTTGTTAGATAATAAAGAAATCATATATTCCTAGCAGGAACGTAATCCAATAAAATATGAAGGATGTTCTCAAGAAAATTGTTGTAGCTGTTACATACTGGACTACCCAAGTGTCTTTTGTGCCTTACCATATTTGCAAACAATCCAACATTAAAGAACCTTATATGTTCTAGACCATTCCACCTCTTGATTTAATTCCAAAAATTTTTCTCATCATGAAAAGTCAGCCTTTGAAGTAAATTGTAAGCTTCTCCCACTTTAAAATCACATTGATTATTACTGAACCATTGAATAACATCAAGCCTGCAATTAGCATTAGGAGGGGGTAGGTAGCTATTTCCATAAAGAAATTATGAGGAAGCAACTCATTGAGAAAAGAAAAATCCCATTGGCCATCACCATTTGTTCAAAAAGACACTTTATAATCAAGATGGCCTAAGGGAATTAGACAAACCACTTGGTCGATGAGTCAAAAACTCTAAGTTGTTTATCATACTAAAATGAAACCGAACTACAATCCCCTATACTGCAAGATGTAACATCTAAAACAAACTTCCATATTTGACTAATATTTTTCCATAAGGTTAAATATGAACTTTTTATCACAATCTAAAAAGGCCAGACATCAGTCCTTCTATATTATATTTCACTTCCAACACTTTAGCCTAAAGGTCATCTATGCCATTAACAATTTTCCAGGCCAGTTTCATAAGACAAGTATCATTCATAGCACAAAAGTTTCTAAAGCCCAAATCACCAACTTCTTTAGGCTGACAAATTCTATTCCATGAGATAGTGTGAAGCTTCTTTTCATAATTCATTAACCCAAATAAATGATCTTTGGTATTTTTCAATTTTAGATAGAGTAATAGAAGGGATAGTTGACACTTGCATTGTATAAATAGGTAAGGATCCTATAATAGATTTGGCTAAAACCTCTCTACAAGCCACTAACAAGCATTTTGATTTCTAACTAACAAGTTTATCCTAAACTCTTTTCATAATATGACAAAACACATTCTCGGTCACCCTTTTATGAATAAAAGGGATACAAAGTACATTCCCATATCAACTGTGGGATTAAAACCACATATGGAAACAATTCTTTGTTTAATATTCGATTTAAAATATTTAAGAAAAAGATGTTAGGCATAGCATGATTCATCTTATGACCAAAGGTTGTAGAGAAAACATTATGACATTCCATCACGATATCAATTTGAGTTTCAAAAGCTTCCCTAAAGAAAATTAGATCATAAAAAAATATTAAATGTGAAATATACGAGCCACTTCTTCTAGCTCTTAAAGAGTTCAATTTTTATTATTTACAGCATCAATATGATATTAGATAATTTATCTATGCAAAGCACAAAACTATAAGGCAAGATTGGATCTCTTTGTTTCAAGCCTTTAGTAGGATGGAACTTTTCAATTTTACTAGCATTCCATAAAATATTGAAAGTAGTAGAGGTGACATAATTTATAATAAGCTCAATTGAATAAAAGTCTAACTGGTTTTTATACAAAACTTCTCTAATGAACTCCAATTTAAACAATCATAAGCTTTCTCCAAATCTAATTTGAGTGCAAAGAAACCTCATTTTCCTTTCTTCTTTCTCATAGAATGAATCATCTCTTGGACTATCACAATATTATCTTGAATGAATCTCTCAGGAAAAAAGCTAGCCTTGAATAGGGAAATCAAATGAGATAAATATAAATTGAACATGTTAACAATAATCTTAGTAACACATTTATACATGACATTATGAAGTGAAATAGGGTGAAATTAACAAATTTTGGTTTGTCAATCTCGAGGATAAGGCATATGAGGTTTTTATTGACATTATAAAGATATCTTCCTCTTTGACAAATTGACACACACTGTCTCTAACAATATGCTAGTTTTTTTGGTAGAAAATTACTAGATACCCATACTCTCCAAGAGCTTTAGTACCTCTAATCAAAAGCATAGCCTTTCTCACCTCTTTATTAGAAACTACTTAACTCAACTTTATTTTTTAGTCATTATTCAAGGTAGTGTAATTCAAACAAGTGCTTATAGGTTGTCAGTCCTCTAAATCATCATTAAAGAGACCTTTATGAAAATGGGTGATTAAATCCATAAGCTCTTATCCATTTTCCAACCATCTACCATTTTGGTCTCTTAACATGTTTATTCTGCTTCCACTCCAAATCTAAAAGGTCTATCATCCTTATCAAGAGCACAACCTGCGACATTTATAAGAAGAGGATGATGGTCTAAAAACACTCACGGTAAAATTTTGACAAAGGTTTCACCAAATTTGAGTGTCCAATCAACATTCCAAAGCACACGATTCAGTTTTTCAAATAAACGAGGATAGTCTGGATTTTTAGGATCCTTCCACATAAATCTACCACCATGAGTATCCACTTCAAGTAGATTACACTAATTAATTCTTTCATTAAATAAAGTCACTTTAAGCTAGTCAAAATAAGCCCTACCCTTCTTCTCAATAAGGTCTCTGATATCATTGAAATCCCCTACCACAAACCATGGATAAGACATATTGTACTAATATTATTAATTTCTCTCCATAAAATATTATTCATATCAAAAGAAGGATTAGAGTAAACTGTTGTAAAAAACCAGTCACCTACATTGTTAGGATGAACTTTAGTATTGATGAACTAAAAATTATTGATTTCAATATCAACAAAAATAATATGACATTTTGAAGCCAGTCAATTCCTCCTAAGAAGTCATCTCCCCTGGTAAGTTCCCATTTATCAAAGCTAAGAGTTTGTAAAATATCACCACCCTTATTACTAGCTATATAAGTCTCCAACAAAACAAGGACATCTAGAATATTGTTATTTAGCAAGGTGAAAATCTAGTTCACAAAATTTCCCTTGCCTGCCCCATGACAATTCCATAAAAAAATGTTCTTCATCATTCAAAAAAAAAAAGGGAAGAAAAATGCACTAAGGATTTACAATAAATCCATATCATCACACTTAGCACATTCATCACCTTGCTCTTGAGCTTTGAGAGACTTATCAATCTTGGACTCTTCATTCTCTTTTGCCATATAAGTGTTCCCATTAAGAGGTTCAGGTTCTTTAATCTCAAAAAGAGAATCCCGCACGACATTCATATGATTACAGGCTTCCTCAGAGTGATTAACAAAACAGGTAGGAGACACGTGAGTAGTCTAGGTGAAAGATAATTTATTTAGGGTAGGGTATTGGTTTTGAGCAACCCAGAAATAATCAATTTGTAAAGTTTCAAATTTTTCATCAATATGTTGATCCTTGATAGGCTCTTGTGATTTTGAAGTAGGTCATGCATTGCTTGGACTTAGGAAACTTAGGATTTATTCCTTTGTTAGGCCCATTCACTTAGTTATTTGACTTTATTGTCAACTTACCTTATGGCTTCTCATTATTCGATTGCTCATATGCATAAATTTCATTCTTATAATTATTTTCATCAATATTAGGATCCTGCTCATTATATAAGACATTAAAGCGTGATTTTATAATAAAACTTTAATTGTTTCTTTTATTATTTCCTTCTTTAGCATCCTTATTATCTGATATTTTTCTATAACATTAAGAGTTTTGGACAATGATCCAATTTCCATAATAATGACTTTCCATAAGAGCAAAAGCATCAGTTCCACTTCTTTCCACAACCACCCTTTATATTTTATTATTCTCTTAAACAAAATTTGTTGGTTTCCCAAGACAAACATCAGTTAAATACCCATATTTCCTATAATGAAAACAAATGTTTGCATACTTTCATATTCAATACAATATGTTTTGTCTTTAATAGAATACTCCAACAACAACTTCTTATTCAGATCAACTTCTACACATATACGGGCATATTTACCTCTAGCCTACTCAAAAGTTGTTGCATCAACCTTCAATGTCTTGTTAAATTGATTACCCAAAAAGTTAAGAATTTCTTATCATAAAATCTCACTAGAAGACTTGCTAATCTAATCCATACAACAATCTTCTCAATTTTAGCTTCCTTTGTATTAAATTCAAGATCCCATTAACAAACTGACAAATAATGATCAAATAATAACCATGGAACCCCAATGAGAGAAAATTTATAATTAGAAAACACACCGAACTTCACCAAGTAGTAATCATTCATCAAGTCAATAATATCTAAGTTGCCATCACGATCCCATAATTGATAAAGCTTTGATTCCAAAACACAAAAGCCTATTCTCTTGCCCAAATGTTTGAGGCTTAATAACTTAGGCTCTAATCCATCTCTTGTATGCAAATGGCTATCACAAAAGATTCAAAGAGTTGATCCTCGTATTTAAGGCTTGAATTCCTTTATCATTGGATCTAGTCAATAGTGATCCCATCCTTCCATTACTGAGTGTTTGTAACCTTGAGCATATTAATAGTGCAACGGGTGCTATAGAATCAATTTAGGAATTCACGTTCAAGGTGATCCCAACTATCCATTGATTCAAACACCATCTTAATGTACCATTCAAAGGCATTCCATTTCAAGGAGCACACCAATTGCTTCACCATGACGTGTCCATTTGTTTCAATGTTGTTATAAGTTTCAATAAAATGAGCAATGTGTTGCCTAGGATTTCTTTTTATATCTAACTATTGAAACTTAGGTGGTTGATAATTCTTAAGCATCTTCAAAAGACCAATTCTTTGACTGTATGGTTTGACATAAGAAAAGAAAGACTACATGTCCCTTTCCACTTGATCCTGGATAGCTTCTTTGCTGAATTCCTTTAATTGGCTTGCAGAAACAATGCCATCTGGATGAGATTACTCATTTGTGGAATCACTTTTTCTTTCATGAAGTCATCTTGTTTCTCTTAGTGTGAGTCATTCTCAGATGAATCACACAAATCATCATATTGATTGGAAAACCCATCAATCTTTTGTAAGATGATAGACATCTATTGGTTTGCAAAAATTTGCCTTTCTTGGATGGATTTCATCAGTTCGTCAAGTGCCTTAGAAATTATTGAAATTTTCTCTTCTAAAAAAGTTGCATTTGTCATCATGACAGGCATTATAATTAAACATAAACATTTAGGAAAGCCAAGAGTGTGATCATTTGAGAAAGGTCCCTTTTAGTCTGAATGTTCAAGTCTTTGAAGCATAAAGGTCATTATTAGCCTTGCTAGTCCTTCCAATAATTGCAGTCTTAGTTGATGATCTAGAACTCTTAGGCAGAGTGGGTTGAGTTAGGAAATCATTGACCATGCCATCTAAATTTGTGCTTGCCCCCATTACAGATGTGAGGGAAAGTGATTTTCATGACAATGAACTTGCGAAAACTAGAGTAGGATTTGGCATTGCAGTTGTTCAAGCATATAGATTTGCAAGAGTTCTCATTTTGCTTCAAGACACAAGATCTTGATTTTGAGTATTAGAACTCGTAAAGTCAATTGGAAAATTTGCTCTAGGGACATTGAATGATGGGTTTCTTTTTTGGTAGCACTCAATCTTTTGTTTGGATGACTTGGATTTTGAAGACAAGAAATAAGAGGCAGAGATTGTCCCACCAGGCGTGCCAAAATTTGTAAACACAATTTTTTCTATCATAAATTATCAGACAAGAAAAATGTTGAACAAATGAATTTTATTGATTTGATAATGTGAGTATAATCTCTAATTTTAATTCTTAAAAAATAATAAATCTCTTGTGATTCTTCTCTTTACTTCGTTATCATGGCAGGCTTCGAAGAAGCTTGATCTTGAATCAAATGATGAACATTTGACTTTAATAAAGGGAATTAAAGAGCTTGTTTTTAGACTGGATGGTAATTTCAATGAAAGGCTTTGAAAGGGCTTGATGTTGGATTGAAGATTGAACACTTGATTTCGATGGAGGGCTATAAAGAGGCTAGATCTCAAATTAAAGGTTATACACTTGACTTTGATGGAGGGCTCTAAAGAGACTTGATCTTTGATCAAAGGTTGAACACTTCACTTTGATGGAGGGTTCTAAAGAGGCTTGATCTCGGATCGAAGGTTGAATCCTCAGAATGACTTTACGCTTGTAAAGATTCGTAAACTTGAACTTGGTAAAAGTCTTCAACTTGGAACGAACGTTCTTGATTGAAGTTGCAAAAGTTGGATGCTTGAATCTTAGTTGGCAGGGCTTTATGAGCAATTTAGAGTTTTGCATCTCTTTCTGTAATGACTTCTTGTCGTAGAATGCATAAATGAGCTCTCTGTTTATAAAGCTACCAAAGAAAAGCCTAGGGATAAACATTCTTATCTTAATTGTTATAACTTTTTAATTTATTAAAAGGTGATAATTTAAAAAATCCCTATTGGTTTGGATGATGCACTTTGATATATGACAATTTCTTATTTGCCAAGTGACATAATTAATACATATGTTTAATTTGATTTGTTAACCTATGTTATAATGCACATATGATGTGATTTAATTTGTTGTCGAAAACTTCTTTTAAGACCCACGGCATTTCCACCTAAGATTTTAAATTTTGACAAATAACAAATTTTTTAACTAAAATTTAATTGTCCATTGTAATAAAACTTATCACTACTTTCTAAATAAAAATATTTTAATTAATATTAGCACTACAACATTTTTGCTCTTTGGCAACATGAAAAAATTGTTGCCTAAAATGTAAAAATTATTATCTATAAAAATAGGCAACGATTTTTTATTGTGGTCTTAACTATTCTTTTATACAACAATTTTTTTGGGATTTTTTACAACAAATGTCAAACTATTGCCTAGTATTCAATTATAAACATTGATTTTTTTTGTTTTATTTGGTCACACTTTCTCACCGTTGCTAGAGTAAGTAATGATTTACAACTATTGCCAATTATATTAAAGACAACATGTAAAAACTATTGTTAATTGATCATAAGCGACAGTTTTCAAGATATAGGTAACACTTTTACATTATTGCTAATCATAGACAACGCTTTTAAACTGTTACATATATATGTTATAAGCAACATTTTTAAATCGTTGCTAAGATATTATAAATAATAATTTTTAATAAATAGACAACGATTTTAAAGCTTGACAATCAAAAACTATTATTTAATTTGTATTTGTCACATTTTTTTAAATCTAATTTGAAACATGTATAAAAAAAAATTAAGACATTCATTTCATTAAAAAATAATTAAGACATTTATTTCATTAAAAAAATAAAATATTGAATATAATTAAATATCTATTGTTTCAATCTCAAAATACTTTATCTAAATAAATCCCGTCACCAAATTAATAATATTCTAAATAACAAAAAGCCTAAATTACATTCTACTTAAACATATCCTAATTTTTCAAAAACATTTCAAATAGTACATGAAAAATTTAATATAGAAGATGTTTCATTTGACATAAGAATTATATCACCCATCTCACTTGCTAATGCAGAACCTGAAATGCCTATCGAGATACCAATATTAGCTGTAGCTACTACAGGTACATCATGGTTGTTGGTCCTTCCTTTTTGAATTCTGTGATGATTTTTACTTTGTCCTCTAGTAAAAGTTCTGCAAGGACAAGCTCCAGAGAATGCCCTAGCTGTAGATGAAATTACTCAGGCCATTACAATTGATCCCAGTTTCTATAACTCTGACTGAAATTATACATGGATAGTAAATGCTAAGATTAGAGCAAATTCAAATGTATAAATATAAGAGAGTCAATAGTTCACATTCATCTTAAATCAGGAGATGAAAAATGAAAAGCATGTAACCAACAAACACTGAAATTAGCCTCTGAATGAGTCAAGATTTATGGAGATCAACTCACAATTATACACTTTAGATATAAGTACATAAATATGCTAAGTTTGAGAAATTGCCTCAAATTAAGGTCCAAATTATGCATGGTAATTCAATCATATTGAATTAATTTTTAAAGCCACTCACTTGTTCTTGCGCTTGCATAGCAGCTGCTTGACTGTCTCCTGTAAGCATGATGGTTTTGATACCCAATAACTTGAGCTTCTCTATTGCCTCCTAAACCCCAGATTTGCAAGCATCTGCGAGAGAGAAAAGCCCAATTGGGGTTGCTCCTGAGTATATGTGGCCAGCAGTCTTTCCATGACTATCACCTTGTAAGGCTAGAACTATAAATTTAAGAAATTACAATGAATACTTTACTTAGTCCAAAGAAAATAGAAGTTTAAGAACTCCAGAGAACATAAGGATAAACAATATATTAGCTAAAAAAGATATTGATACAAAGCATGAAAATCTTGTGAAGTATTTCTATAAGCAAGATAATTTTGTTATTCAAGTTGCACTTAAATTGGCATATAACTATAACTTCACATAGATATGGTGAAGGAATTCACCTTTTTTAGACTCTGCTCTCATGGCAATTTTTCCATTCCTAGTGTAAAGATCTCTTTCATCAATTTTTCCATGGATGCCTTTTCCAGGAATTACTCAAACAACTCTAGAAATGAAAATATTCTATTATCTTTTACTATTTGAAAGTTTGGCAAGATCTGACAAAGGCATGCAGAAAGCTGATTAAATGAAACCAAATAAGTATTTACAGGTGTATTGTCATTTAAACACTTGATGGAGGCTTGTAATCCAGCATCTCCTTGATATTTAACTTAATAGAGGGCCCTATAGCTGAGCATATGTGAGCACTTTTCCAGTAAACACCGTTAGCACCAGACGATTTATTTGCCTTTACTGATTTCTATAACATAAAGGACAATGAATTAGTAGTTTATCCATAGGCGAAAAACAGAAATGAGTAGTGCTGCATTTACACATATTGGTGTCTAAATCAGTTATTAGGTGGGATCAGTTTAATTCAGATGGTGTCATATATGTACATGTGAGGGACACAAAAGGTATATGTATGCAACTTGCATTTTTAAAACTGAAATGCATATGTAGACAAGCAGCTCAAGAATGAAGAACATACTATTGCAGCCAGCAAGTTTACTAGAAGGTCCTCATCAGGGAAGTAAACTTTTCCAAAAGGCAAATGAACGATTCTAGTTTTGTTTGCCCTATATTCTACCTTTCCCTGCTTAAATTCTAATATAGCCCGGAGAGATAAAAAGTATGACATTAAGATTTTGTGAAACAAAGGAATTGTTGCGTTGTCAAAATGAAAACAAAGCATTCCCATAACAAGTGAACTAGAAAGGAAACAACAAAAGTGGATATACACCTGAGGTATATTGGCTGTAACTATGCCAGCTTTTGGATTTGGCATCAGTCCTCTTGGCCCCAAAATCTTCCCTAGGCTAGCAACCTAGCACAATCAACATTCACAGTTAGTAGAATACCAATCATAGATAGCCAACTATAAAGCCATCTTTACTGAATACATGGACAATTGATGAAGACAATATATATAAAGAACTATGCATAATAACTTCCTAGCATAGGAGAAACACATCATGTCCAATTAGCAAAATCAATTGATGATTAATTCAGGTTACTAAGTGCATCTTATCAAAGCTTTTTCATTTGTAACGAAAGAACCATCTAAGTTATATGGAAAACCAACCCTAGAAAGGGAAGTTATATATATATAGAGAGAGAGAGAGAGATGGAGATTAACAATGAAAAAACTATTGAAGTTATTATCAAAAGAAAAAAAGAATTAAGATTCTACTTAAGTGTGATTGTTGTGAGTATAAATAAACTAAATTTCATCAATATAGTTAATAACAAATAGAAACTAGTTCAAACAAACATCTAATTGAAATTGAAACTCACCTGAATCAGTTGGTACACAAGCATTAACCTCATGATTTTCGTCCTTCTCAAGCAAAATAAAGCCAAAGCACCGAAAATCAAAGGCCTTATATTCATCAACCATTTTTTTTCATAATAAAATAAAAACATCTCACCAGAAGTTCAACATATAATTAAAAAATCACAACAAAAAATAAATGATAATGAATCAAACTTTACCAAATTATATACCAGAGATGCAAAATCAAACTTAGCAAAATGCATAACCAAATGAATTTCAAATAGAACTAAGCAAAATTGAACTATTTTTGTTTGATTCAGGAAAGATTTCGAATCAACAAACAAAATGCAAAGCCAATTAGACCAAAAAAGGAAAATTACATTAAAAACAATAGAACTAAACCTGAGTTGTTGCTTCTACCGTTGAAGTTGGGTATGCGTGGGTGATGGGTGTGTGGCTGAGATACCATCACTACTTGGGTGTGACCATCTATGGGTAAGAGCTGCTGCATGACTGTGTGCCCTCAACTAAGTACTGCGTGCAGTTTTTTTTTTCATTGGCTACGTGCTAGCTAATACTTTGTCTAGGAATTGGTGAAGTATTAAAAAGCTAGTGTGGGGAAAGGGAAATAATTGATGGGTATTTCGAATCTCTCTTATTCCTTTGTCTTTAATTATAAATCCACCAAAGTAGAAGCAGCAGTAGAGAAAGAGATTGTATGTGTGTTTTGTGTGTATGTGTTATGGGTGAAACTTGGCATTGAGAAAATAGACTAACTCGAACCCAGAAGTTAAGCTCGCTAGGGACGTCCAGTGGACACTACCTTGCCTATTGCTAAAAAGTGATACAATAGGATCGTCATGGGATCGGCATGCCAAGCAACTTGCCATCCAGACCAAGATCGCTTTGCTGGAGGCAGTCCTAAGCTCGCTAAGCAAACCGCCACAGCATACTCCTATTTGGGGCCGACAAGAAGGGCCCACTCGACAAAAAGTAATCTGCAACAGTCGAATTGCAGGAGTTTTATTGTCTTTTACATTTACTTCTTAATGTAACACAATTGTACCTTGTAATTATTACATGTAACTCTTCCTTTCTCTATAAATAGGAATGCATTGTTAGAAGAGAAAGGAGGAGAAAGGTCTGAGAAACTAGTAAGCTAACACTCTATAAAAATCTTCTCATATTAATAGAAGCTCTACCATGGACGTAGGGTCCGATGTCGCCCAGATTTAGCCGAACCACGTAAAAACTTTGTCTCTGTTTGCCTTTCGTCTTCTTTGTCGGCTCCTCTATGCATCATCATCCCTCCAAAAGCGGTTTGTGATCCAAGATTTCCCTCCCGTTGGCTAGAACTTGATAGAACCAAATTCTAACATCAATATTTTGGCTTTGTCCATGGGGATCCCATCCGCTCCCTAAGGTATCTTCGCAGTCACAATGGCAAAAGGACGGACCACTAGGAGTTCAAACACTCCAACTGTGCAACAAGCAGACATTCCCCTTGTCGAAGTTCATCGCTAGTGAAATGAATCTCTCAGAATAGGAGAGACACAAGCGTTTCACCAGCCTCACCAGGCATTGGAAGATATGATAAGAGGGTTGGTTGAAACTATGAAGGCACTAGCACAGGTGCAAGCCTAGGGTGCCCAAAGGTAAGAAGAAGTTATGGCACAGCTCCAACAACTCCTTAAAGAAGCTCAGAGAGAAGCTCGCAAGGATTGTGATGGTCAGCGATTGGGGGGCTTGCAATGAGAGGAAAGCTTTACCCCTCAAGTCAAAAGATAACACTCGAAAATAGAAGAAGTCCTTTAAAGATTGAAATAGCTAGAGGAGCGCCGTAGCCTCATAATAACCAACCTCACTATGAGAAAAGCTCATTATTTTCTGTGGAAATCGAAATGCAGCCCCTCCTATAGAAATGCAAAGTGCCTGTGATCCCGTTGTATAATAGGAACAGCAATCCATGTGACCACTTGAATGCATTCAATGTTCATATGGATCTCCAAACGACTAACCCCTTGGTTAAATGTCGTGTCTTCGTGGCCACGCTAGGAGGTATACCCTGAACATGGTTCATAAGCCTTCTAGCTCGCAACGTCAATAGCTGGGAAAAACACTAGAGAAAATTTGTTGATCAATGTTGGGTGCTAAAGAGACAACTTGCACTACCGTGCCATCTCGCGATGATCTTCCAATATAAAGGCAAGTTGCTAAAAGACTATATGACCAGATTCAAACATGAAACCAACTCCACAGAGAACCCTTCAGAGGAAAGCATCTTAACAACAATCTCAGTCGGACTCTGCAAAGACGGAAAGCTATACAAAAGCCTCTACAATTCTCTAACCCAAGATTTCACTAAATTCGATGAGTGAGCTATCAAGCAAATAAGATGGGAAGAAACCTTTGGAATGGAGGAGCCCAAGAAAAAAGCAAATCTCAGTGAGGGCCATGACAAACAAGAGGAGGAGCTATGAGAGTCGTAGTCATGCCCCCACTTCTTAACTCACAAAGAAGGCAAAGTCCCAGCGACCTATAGACCACTTCAAAAATTACAGCATCCTATTAGATACACAAAATAGGATTTTCGCTACTAAAAGGCACAATGAAGACTTTGGGAGACCCAGGCCAATGAGAGCTCCCATCAATACCAGAGATCCAAGTAGATTCTGTGCTTACGATAACGAGGTCGACCATGCCACCTCAAAATGTAGGGTACTAAAAGATGCTATAGAGGACCTCATCAGAAGGGGTCGGTTACAAGATTATGTGATAAGACCTTCAGAACAGTGAGCTTAACAGGCTCAGTGGACTGTTGACCAAGGGCCACAACTCTCCATCGAAACCATATTCTTATCTTGTAATGTCATTTTGAGATCAATGAATTTTGAAATTTTTGTACGAATGGCTTTGTAAAATGCTGTGTGAAAAAAAACCTCACCTCATAGTTGAATATAACACATTGCAGATTGGCCAAAAATCAAAGACGTTGCCTAAGCCAGCTAATGAATTACCACTTCGTTAAACTTCAGGATGCATGCGGGGGTGGGACGGCGTGAGGCCTACCCTGTCGATACATCTAGAGTAAAGTTATATCCCACAAATCAAGAACAAAAGCACCAATCCTCTAACCACTAAGCAACAAGATTACTATCTCGCTAAGCAACAAGATTACTATGGGGCTGAGTAATGAGATTATTGTGAGGCTGAGCAACAAGATTGTTGTCTTATTGAGCAACAAGATTGCTACAAGGCTGAGCAATGGGCTTGCTACCTCACTGAGCAATAGGATTGCCGCAAGACTGAGCAACGAGATTGCTGCCTCACTAAGCAACGAGATTGCTAACTCACTGAGCAACGAGCTTGCTGTGGTATGGACATGTGACCCCATTCGGCAATGAGCTACCATCTTGCTACTGGGAAAACAAAATTGAGGGTAAGATAGCCCTTGAGCCTACCTTGCAACGTCTGAGGGTGAGACGGCCTCAGAGCTTACCTCACGACTATGAAAACAAAATTGAGGGTGAGATAACCTTTGAGCTTACCTAGCAAAGTCAGAGGGTGAGACGGCCCCAGAGCCTACCTTGTGACTATGAAAACAAAACTGAGGGTGAGATGGCCTTTGAGCCTACCTCGCAACATCCAAAGGTGAGATGGCCCCTGAGCCTACCTCGTGACTATGAAAATAAAATCGAGGTTGAGACAGCCTCAGAGCCTACCTCAGCAATGCACTCAAACTCAACGACGGGCTACAAGCCCACTACAGTGCTAAGATGTAAAAATAAAATTGTTGCAGCTTTAATGCAACTAAGTATTCGTAGCTTGCATGCGGACAAAAGATCACAGCTCACATGGGACCCCCATATCAGGCGCAGCTTGCATACGACCTGGCTATAATTTGCCAACAGCAATTGAGCAACAAGAAAACTAAAGCTAAAAGCATGGCTGTTTAATCAGAAAAGGAATTCATTAGTCATCAGAAATTTACATACAATGGTGCATGAAGTATATAGTACAACAGCTAACCGAAAAACCTCATTTATCACAAGACCTTAACTAGGTGAATTTACATCAAAAGAAGAAGAAATGTAGAAACAAAAGAAGCCTGGCACTACCATTCCTGCAAGAAAATAGGAAGCCAGCTACTGAGAGGCAAACTCCCACCAACAGGAAGACCAGCAACTCCACTCCTACAGTCTTCCTATCCCCAACCAACAGTTCCTCCAAGAGCATACCTAGAGCAATTCAAAAAGGTGTCAGAAGTTTGTCTGGCAAGGTAAAAACTCATGACAAAGCCATGAGGACATAATCCAAAATCAACATAAGACTCTGCCGGAGCCAGCATGAAAAGCTATCCATGGGAGCCACATGCAGTAGGTTATACATGCCTTTAGATCCTCTACAGCAAGCTATACACACCTTAAGAGAGCTTTGACAAAAGCCAAGTCACCAAAAACATAAGGGCAATACCATGATCGCTCCAAGAAGGAACAAAGAGAGCCCTTCGCACTTTAAAGCCAGTCCGAGCTCAACAAAGGGACCAGTGGGTACTTGGCTACCCTAGATCAAATGGCCCAGAAAAAACTAGACTGCCACACCAACGGCTTAAAATTGTGAACAGAAGAAAGTATGGTCCGAATCAGACTGAAAAGATAGAAAAGATAACTAAAGTGACAGCCCAGTCAGGCAAGAACTTTAATTGTGAGAACGAGCTAAGCCTCAGATAAGTTACAACTCCCAACTTGCAAAGTAAACTGAGAGTTAGGGGGCTTGTGTTATGAGTGAAAATTGGCATTGAGAAAATAGACCAGCTCGAACCCAGAAGCTAAGCTCACTAGGGATGCCCAGTGGGCATCGCTTCGCCAGAGGCAGTCCCAAGCTCGCTAGGTGAACCGCCATAGCAAGCTCGAGCTAAGGATTTCAACTCGAGAGGATGAGCACCTTGAGCAACGGAGTAAGACCAAGTCATGCACACGCATACGCCTATTTTAGGTTGACAAGAAGAGCCCACCCGATAGAAAGCAGCCTGTAACAATCAGACTACAGGAGTTCTATTATCTTTTATATTTACTTCTTGATGTAACGCAACTGTACCTTGTAATTATTATATATAACTCTTCCTTTCTCTATAAATAGGAATGCATTGTTAGAAGAGAAAGAGGAAAGAGGTCTGAGAAACTAGTAACTAACACTCTGTAAAAATCTTCTCATATTAATAGAAGCTCCGCTGTAGACGTAGGGTCTGGTGCTGCCCATATTTAGTCAAACCGCATAAAAACTTTGTCGCGGTCTACCTTCTGTCTTCTTTGCTGCCTCCTCTGCGCATTGTCATCCCTCTAAAAGTGGTTTGGGATCCAAGATTTCCCTCCCGTTGGCCAGAACTTGGTAGAACCAAATTCTGACGTCAACAGTATGTGTGTTTTGTGTGTGCACGGTTTTTTTTTATATTATTAATTAAATAATTAAATTAATAGGAAATAATTATTATATAAATTGTTTTTCTAAAACAATATAATTTAATAATTTAACTGTTATCTACTAATTAAAATTTTGTAATATTCAAAAAATTATTATCTATTATATTTATGATAATAGTTTGAGTAATATTAATTAAAATTAGAAATAAAAATAAAAATAAGAAAAATATTTGTTTTAATTATAGATAATAATTTTTAATTATTACAAGATTTAATGTTGTTATAAATTAAAAATATTGTAGCATAGATGTGTATGTATTCTCTCTTATAAAGGTAAAACAAGCAAGATAAAAATCTTCCAATGGATCTCAGTCCTTCCGAGGGCAAGACATTGACGAAGGCTCAAGTGAGGAACGTTGACGAAGACCAAGTTGCATTGACCCACTGATACCACAAAGTCAGTCAAGACTCAAGATGTTAACAGCCGAAGACTTGCCCAAAAATATGGACAACAATATGGTCATCATACCTTCGGCAATGCACCCCAGATTAGAATTATTTATAAAATATTTTTATTTAAAAATAATTTTGTTCATAATTTTAGGACCGGAAATCCTTTTTGTATTATTTTATTCGCAATAAAAAAATTATTATCAGCACTATTTGTAACGTTTATATGAGATAAATTTTATCACTAACAAATTTGTAATATTAATGAATTCATTGTTGTCAACTAAAGGGAGGAAACAATATCGATGGAATTAAAATAGAAATTAATCTAGGTAATTTATCAAATAATTAAAAGGAAGGAATTTGCCACAAAAATAAAGACATTATTAAAGTACTGTCTAACGCGTCATATTTAGATATTATTATTCATGTTTTGACAACTTGAAATATGAGTCCAACTTTTTTTAATAAATTAAATATAAGCCGACTTGAAAAATGGTTAAATGGCTTAGCGTCTCAATGGCATTTATTTCTTATATTCTCATTACAATTAATTTGTATAATTTAATATCAAAATTGATTCCATATTTTAGTTTCATCTAACTAACTCATATCAATTAAGGGGTCATTTGATTCAACTCATGGAACTGGAAAATGAATGGAATCAAATAAGGAGGAATAAGGATAATGATTACTGTTATTTTTTAGTTTGTTGGTTCAGTTAGAAAATGAAATTATAATGTTTATGATTTCTTTTCTTGTTGTTTGATTGAGAGGTAATCAACAATGATAATTGGTGGTCAATAATGATAGGTGGTGGTGAGCGATAATCAACAGCAAATGGTGATGGTAAGTAGTGATTAATGATTATAGGTGGTGGTGAGCGGAGGTCAACAATGATAAATGGTGGTAGGTAATGGTCAACAACGATAAGTAGTGATAGATGTATGACACTTTAATAATAATATGGTAGTAATAATAAATAAAATAAGCTAGTAGTGTATTTGTGAAATTATGTATTAAATGTACATAAATTATAGTCTAACATTTTTTTTACCAATGAGAAATAATGAAAATAAGTGTATTATAGTGAGTGTTTAAATTTTATTTTATGGCTAAAAGATAATTTTTTTTCCTTTTTCTTTCTTTTCCTTCTTTTTCTGGTGCAACTCTCTCTCTCTCTCCCCCCCCCAACCTCCCCTGCTTCAGGTTTTTTCTTCTTCCCTCCTTCTTTCTTCCATCGACTAGGGATGCTTCTTTTTTCTTTTCATTTTGTTCAGCTTCCATTCCTCCTCCAACCAACTCACCAGATCGACTACTAGTTGTGCGTTGTCTTTCTTTCCTCTATCCCGACATTCTCCAAGTGCAAAGGTAAACCAGCTCCCCTACGTTATTCTTTCTCTGAAGCTTACCAGCCAACTTGCTGCTAACCAATCTTTCTCATCAATGATGCCATTTGTTCCACTGGAGCTATTGAAGTGGAGCGATAGAAGGTAGAGTCGTACTGCTCTATTCAAGGCTCCTCCATTTGATGCTCCCTTGTCAGCTCCCAATGGACATAGTAGCTCGGGGCACACCGACAGGTGGCAGTGAAGGCAACCTGACGCACTAGAAATGCAACCTGGAGTTGCCCTATTTTAGAACTGACAACCAGTGAGATCTAACTAGTTCTTTCCCTTCGCTTGCTTAGCCTCCTCTGGCCAATCTTGCACATCGACCTAACTTGTTTTTCAGTCTACCTTGTTTTTCCAAGCTACTACAAAATAGCTCATCTCTTTCCCTTCCCTTGCTCAACTGATGGTGTTAAGTTGAAGCCCTAGCACAGTGCTAAACTGGTGAGTAACTTGTGCTCTTTTTCCCATTTGATTTTTTTTTTTTTGCTTTAAGATTATATTGAAGTGATTAAGAGATTTTATTTCAAATTTGAATCTGATCATGAGAGATGTTTAATGAATTTAGTTATTAGGTTTTGGTGATCTAGTATTGATCCAGGAAAAAAAATTGGAAGTTATCTTGTTGTTTAAAGGTGAGTGAATAATTTACTCCCTTTTTCTTGGTTATTGTTCAAAAGATTTTATATTCCTCTTTAAAATTTGGAACCCATAATACGATATGTTTTTCTAGTAATTTAAATTTTACTAGTTCCTTACATCGGAAAGTAAAATATATGTGCAATATGAGTTTGATCATCTTTCTTTACACTTTAGAATCTAATTTTGCTAGATATTTTAGGTTTCTCTTGTTGGGTTTCCTTGGCCATAGGGGCAGCCAAGGGCTGAGAATTTCAAAAATTTCTTCTCCCCTTAGGCTAAGGAAACTTCCACAGATCCACCAGTTTGAAGTCTCAAAGCATCCTAGATCAAATCCAGAGTGAAGGTAAAGCTTACTAACCTTTAGTCCAGCTTTTACACAGCGGAATTCTTTGGATCTTCACACCAGGAAAATCCTCTTGTGGCCTCAAAAGCTTCCTCTCCTAGTGCTAGGATGTTGAGAAGCTTGATTGG
>JANHAO010002472.1:0-28596 GCA_026873985.1 Saraca asoca
AATTAATTATATTTAATTATATCACATATTTATTATTTATTTATTTACTTACTTATTTTTTATTTATATTGAATTAATGAACATAAGTCAAATATGTAATAATATATGAGTTTTTTTACCCTCTTTTAGTTTTTTGAAAAAAGAGTAAACATTGAAAATAATATAATATTATAAAAAAATATCGATACATAAAAAAGATTTGAATTTTTTTTCATGAATTATTTTTTCAAATTATTTGATATTTATATTAATTAATTGAGAGTGGGTCGACAATTAATTAAAATAAAAGAGATAAATTTAGAAAAATAATTAAAAGTTCTAATTTAATAAGTTATATATTATTTGAAGTACTTTTTCTAAAAAAAATTCTTCTAAAAAATTAATACACTAAATATTTTTAAAATAAAAAAATAATTATTTAATTAAATAAAAAATTAAAAGATAACTTTTTTTTTTACGTGCCAAACACAAGTCTAAACTATGAAAGCAACTTATCTCATGTAACAGATGGGATTGCTTTGTGTGGTTTAAGCGGCCCGAATCAATCGTCAGCCACGTTTTGTTGTACCTCCAGCCAATAAAATCATCAAAAGTGTCATGTTTATTCGTGCTCCCACCAATGAACATGAATAAAAGGTTCTGGAACCACTCAATATAATAATATTAAAAAAATTATATATCATAATGAATAAAAATTATGATGGATCTGTGATTGTCGGCAATATAACAACATATTAATTCTCAGGAGTTTACCGGGAAAAGACCAGACCGAAAGAGTTTGTGTAATGCCAATTACTTATATTTTAAAGTACGCATAATTATAAATGTAAAATATAAAATTTGAGTTTAATTTTCTTGTTCGGACTTTAAACCAGATATAGGTTATTGAACTCATTTTATAAATTTCATTTTAAAAATAATGCTCTAATCAAATTTTTTATAGTATGGGTGATTAATTGATTATACTCACAGATATAATGATTTGAAATTGAATATAGGATAAGAAGAAAGCAAAACTTTTAAGAAATATCATATACCATTTGCACTCCAATTTGATGGACAGAAACAAGTGTGAATTGTAATGAACTGAGGATAGAATAATGTCATGTCTATATTTAGCGGCAGACGCAAGATTTAAAATAAGTGAAATTAACGATTTTGGACTTGCGTGGCGAAGAACTCTAACAAAAGAAGAAACCGTGCACTGTGAAAAAAATTACCACCAGAGATATCAGAAGAAAGGAGATGGCAACGGTGACGAATGAAAGTCAAAAATTGATGAAATTCAATTGAAGTGGGACGACTATGCGTGGAGTTTTGGAAAGCTCTAGAAGAGACGAAAGGAGGAGGAGGCCCACAGAGTAAAATATCAGTTGGAAGAAAAATTTATATAAAAAGATAAATAAAGGAAATTATAATTTGTCCAAATTTTTTGTCACCTTTTACAAAAGTCTAGCTTCTAAAAAAAATTTCAATTTAATCTCTACATAACTTTTAATTTAGTTCTTGATATCTTTTTTTTTATATATAATATTTAAAAGCCCCCACTAGACCTCACGTAGGTCCGGCACTATTTATATTATGAATCTTCACTCTTATTTTCATTAATAAACATTTAGAAAAAATGAAAAAAAGATCAACTTTAAGTTGATTAGATTTTAACTTAACTTACTTTGAAAATATTAAATCAAACGTAAACTTAAAATTGATTCTCAGTGTCCAGTTATTAATAGTTTTATGTTAACATGTAACTTTTTTTTATGTGTCTAAATTTAATTAAATTAGTAACAGGCATTTCACAATAAAAATTTATGAAAATGTGCTGCAACAATTATTAGTAGGAGGCTCTGTTTCTATACATATTCGAAAAAATTCGTACTGATACCATCATTTACAAATTTTATAAATAAGTTGCATATTTTTATAATTCTTTTATTAAAAATTATAATTTTTTATAAAAATAAGAAAAATTTTATTATACAATTTTATATACTTATTACATATAAAATCTAAATATATTTATAACTCTTTATAAAGAAAATTATACAATTTTATATAAAAAAATTATAATTTTTATATTAAATATTCATAAAAGCTTACAGAGCCTTTTTTAATATGTATCTTAGTATATCTGAATGAAGATTTGATATTACGTTGAAAATCAATCTAATAAAAATGAATTGGCAAGCCCACTTGTACACAAATTTTGACACGTAAACGAAGAAAGTCACGATGAGTCTGTAATATGATGATGAAAAATGTTAATTAAATTAAATATAAAAAACAATCTTAAAATTACGTATAGTTTGAAATTTTAATGATAAGTTTTTAAAATTAATGTTTGGAAATCCTTGTCACCCCAGGTTAGTCATTTTATCCAGAAAGATTTATAATGTCCGCGTAGCATATTACCATTACTCACATGAAAGGGAAAGGCGCACGTACGCTGCAAGTGGGCCACATGGTTTTAAGAGAGATAAGGAAAGACGTGTAGTGGGTCCCACTTCTAAACAACGCACTCTTTGTTACCGTGTTGGTCCACTCAGTCTGCAACTTGCTGGCCCCGTTTTGTGATTCCACATGGGGCGCATGTGGGGCCCATACAAGCTCGAAGACATCACCACGTGCCAAGTAGGATTCCAGGCTTCAGGAAGGTTTAACACGTCACGTCTGCTGATGTGGACCTTTAAGAGTTAGAAATTTTATTTAACCCATAAGAAAACAGTTTTACTTTTTCAAATAGAGTTATACATTTGTTTTTGGGAAGTAATAACGCACTTCAATGTGAAATTCCATTTTATTTTTAAATTTGCGCTTCCAATTTTCTTATTAAAAATTAGGACAATTTTTCTCCTCTGTCATGTCACCACTCTTATCTCATCACTTCTAAAACAAAGTAGCCTTGATCTTGTTGTAAATTACCATTATAAGTTCATATAAAATGACTTGGGCTCGATTTATGCTTTTTTTTTAATTTACCTTTATAAATAAATAAAAATAAGCCAATCACACTTAATTTAAATAAATTATGAAAAACTCTTGGAAAATTATTTAGATTAAATGAAATTATTAGATACAAAATCAAAATATAGATTATCACATGATTATAATTTTTTTTGACATAATTAGATAATTCGTCTTAAGAGAAATAGAAGAAAAATAAAGATTAAATTAGTTTATTATTTTTTATAATTTTAAACCTTTTTGAACTAGAATGATACGTTTTAAAATTCAATGAATTAAATATTTACAATTTTATTTTACCTTTAATTTAATGTTCGTTGTCAAAATTTTGTCAATTCTCACTAAAATTAGCTTACATAATTCTCTATTTTTCCATGTGTCTGGCACATAAGGAAGCAGTAATTAGGGTTTTGGAGACGGGGATAAAGATATGATTAACCAAGGATACAAGTTGCAGTTAGACCTTATATACTCTATTATATACTCCGTGTAAATTTTAAGATTAAATATTGTGTTGATTTTTCTTTAATCCTTTAAAATAGCTTTTATAATTGTTGTGGAAGTAGTAATTTTTATTTTTATTTCTTTGCTATTATTATCTTTACGAGTATTGTATCTAGACCCCTTGTATTTTGATCTATTTGCGGATAAAATCTCTGTACTTCTAAAATGTGTAAAAAGAACCTTTAAGAACACAACGGGTGTTGTTGCTAGGTCACTTTCTAATTTACTTTCAAAGCTAATGGAATTAGTCACATGTGAGTGGGGCTGGCAATTGCTTAGCCAATCCAATTTACGAGTATTACTCAGAAGTCCAACCTATTTTAGATTTATTAATAGCTTGTTTGATAGATTAGAAAAGGGTGGAGAGGAAAATTTCAGAGGAAAATAAGGATGGAGAAAAGAATTTTTCTCACTTGGTTAAATAAAAAAAATGAAAGGAAAGAAAAATGGATGAAAACTTGTCTGTGGACCCCACTAGAAATTTTTTCCACCCACAAGGTTGAAAACCATCTGTTTACTGCATCTTGGCTATGCTTCTCGTCCTTATCCTTGATTTGCTTCTCCTCCTTACCCATCAACTACTACTGTACAAGTTACTTCTCCTCCTTGTCGAGCTACTTCTTTACCTGTCCATCAGCTTATGTGCTTGCTGCTTCTCCTTCTCACCGATCTACTTTTTTACTTGATGTTGTCCGAGCTGTTTCTCCTACTTGCCAATCTGCTTCTTTGCTTATTGCTACACAAGCTGTGTCTCCTCCTTTGCTTTGTTTTTCCTCAAATTTGTTTTAGGTGTTTTTCCTCAGATTTGTTTTCCCTCTGTATATGGATTTGTTCTAAAGATTTGTGAACAAAACATTAAATTGAAATTTTCATGTATTATTCATTTTTATCAAGTACTAATAACCATTGGTCAAGAGCTTAATGAGTTTTCCAAAGTTGATGATTCTGTTGTTGTTATTCTGAAATTGCTGTGTTAAAACTTTCCTGATTGCTCTTGATTTGTGCTAACATATCTGATCTTGTAATCACACAGGATTGGATGCATCCTCCTTTCTATCAAGTAGGTTCAGTTTCACGACGAGGCCTTGCATATTTTTTATTATGTTGTCAATTAGTCAAATTATACTGTTGAGACTCTTAGGAACGTCACAGAGTATCTTTCCTTTGCAAAGAGTATTCGTGTTGTTCAGATCCTTATTCCATTGGATGTAATGGGTGATACTGATAATTTGAATAAGGATCTAAATTGCGCAGCTAATGCATTGTTTGAGAAGACAAATGAAAATTCTGTTAAAATTAAAAATGTATTCAATGCTGTGTATGTGTTCATGAACTTGGTTGTTAACACCTTCTTGATTCTACATTTTTAAATTTGCACCAACAAATGCTAAACTTTGTGTCCATTATTGTAGGTGCTTGGCTTTGATTGTTGTCGCAGTAGTGATGCTTCTTTTGGCTCTAAACAGTCTTGAATACGGTGGTTAGTTGTTTTTTTCTAGTTGTTATGATTTTCATATTTATTTTTTATTTACTCAATTTTTAAATGAAATGTAAATGTAACTATGAATTCATTGTAATATTTGTACATTTTAACTGTGTATTATGCAATCTTATAGTTTCACTAAATTTATTTTACTTTGTATCAATTTCATTTTTACTTTTCTTTCCATTTTCTTTGCTCTCATTTTCTACTTGATCAATCAACAAAACATCATTTTCTTTCTTCTATTTTTTTTTTCACTCATTCAAGTGAAACATAAATAAGGTTTGTGAGATAAAGGATCAATATATGAATTAAATATTTTGTGCTTAAATATAATTTTATTCTCTCAAATTTTATTGAAAATTATAATTTATCTTTTTATTTTTAATTTAAATAATATTATATTTTATATTTTTTTAATATTATAATTAACTCCTTTTATTTTTGCTTAAAAAAGATAAACTTTATTAAATACATGAATATATAGTTAACGTGATATTTATCCGAAGCATCATTTGATTAAGTGTTCATATTTTGACTGAGAAAATTCAAAAAATACTCTTAATTAAAGTTTAAAGTCCGCACTCAAGTGTAATTAAAATGATTAATAATATTTTCTCGCTTTTTCTATTCAAATTATAACCACATAAGTAAAATATAAATTAAATTAGAGTTTACTCAATAAGTTTCATCTTTTTTTTTCTAAACGAAAATTAAAGAGAATGAACTCATTACAACCTTCATAAAAAGTAAAGAGTGATATTGTTTAAATTAAAAATAGATAAATAAAATTATAATTTTCAATAAAATGAAAATTTTAAATATATATTCAACCCAATATTTTAACTTATTTAATAAATCAGCTTAACTTTAACTATATGATACTTGTTTGGTAAATGAGTTGATTTTATACTAAAATATTATATAATACACATATACAGTATTGTTTCTTAAAAAATATTACAAATTTTCTTATGAAGATTATTATTGTATCTTTGTTTGAAAATTTTAAAATAATCATATATCATTTTTTTTAAATTCATTTTAACTTGAATTCATGATCTAAATTGAACCAAACCTAAAAATATTCAGTTTAGTTTATAAAAGAATTGACCTGTCAGCTGAACTAAAAGCCAACCACTCTTGTTTGAGTTGACCTCAAGTTGGATCATTGACAACACTACAAACAACTTGATAATTATTAGAAGACCATGAAAAAAAGGTCGGAGCAAAAGTGGGTTGGATTTTCTCCAAGTTCCACCAGTTGCCACGTGGCACAGCTAAGATAATCTGGAACCCACAACCAAGCCGAGAGGAGCTTAGTTGTTTTAAATGTATTTCAATTGTTGTATATTAATATATTATCCTTTTTCTATTCCGTAACGTGTACTGCTTTTTTTTTGAATTAAGATTCATATAAAAAATAAATTTTAAAAAATAATTAAATTTTTTAAAAAATAGATCTCTTTTGTCCAAAAAATATTAAAAATTATTTGATTGATAATAGAAATTAAAAATTTTAATAAAAGAATTCTTCTTATCTAAATAATATAAATAAATAATTTTTCACATCTTATGAAAAGTAAAAAATTTTAAGAAGCCCTGTTTTACTAGTTTTGTTAATTAATGATTAATCAAATCACATATCTATCAATTATTTCTAAACAAATTATATTCTCTATATAATTTTTTGTAAAAGTTATTTGATTAACAAAAAATTAAGTGAAAAGTATAATCTTTTTTTTCGAATATAGTAAATGAGTGTATTTTTTTGGATCCATAATGAAGCTACACGTGTTCCAACGATGCAACGTGTCTTTATTGACTTTTTTAAAATATCATATATTATTATCTGTGTCATTTAAAATATTTTTACTTATCTTCAAATTTTACTCCTAGTGATATATTGAAATATATTGTATTAAAATCGAAAACTAGTCATAAATTATAAAAATTTACTATTTTTAAGTGAGTTTGATCTTTCTTTTTATAATTATTAAAGAAAATATTAAATTCATCCGAAATTAATTGAATCATGTATGATTAATTAGTTGTGTGAAATTTATTCTCTCCCCCTCATAGAATATAATTTATTTTAAATTATAATTTTATATTATAATTTAAAAATATATTAATTATAATAATACAATTTAAATTATTTTTAATATTTTAATTTAGTGTCTTATTGACTAGGTCTTAACTCCATTATTATGTTTGATTCACCAATAACCGGTAAAATGAAAAAAAAAAAAAAAAGGTGGTATTTTTCAAAAAGTTGCTTACTCATTGTATAAGAGAATTTTTTTACAAAATTTTTTAATTATTATTATTAATCAAATAATTTTAAATATTTTTCAAAAAATTTATAAAAAAATATTTTTTAAAAAATTTAATTTTCTATAACAACTTATCTCCTAGAATTAAATTATCCTTCAATACACACAACTTAGCACCTGAAAGCAATCAAGAATGTTTCTAAAACAAATGAGGCAACCCCATAGAGTGAAAGAGGCGACACATGCATTATATGCGTTGCTGCATATATAAATAGTTTAATTGTGCGCGTGAAATGGCTGCAAGGAGTATCACACATACGCAAATATTCCATTCCCCTTAAAAGCATAAATATGAGCTTCGCCATAAAAAGCCATAAAACCCAGAAAAAAGAAAGCAATAAACAAAACAGATTATTATTAAATCCAACTTTTTAAAGATTTAAATCTCTATTGGGAAAAGCCAAAGCTAAAACGTAGTGCCCAATCACTGTTTCAACTTCAATTCTTAGAGCTTTCTGCTTCCCCCCGCTCCACTTTTCCACATTAAATTGCCTTTCTATTTTTATTCATCGTAAGACAGAAAAGGTTCCACATCGAATATACGTTTCAGAACCCATATGCTGCTTTTTTGCTTATTCACTGCTTTTCTTGCACTACAAACAAAAGAATCACTCCCTTTTTTTGGTTCTTTTTTTCATAATTTTGTTTTTTATTTGCATTAAAGTATTCAATTGCGTGAGTTGCTTATTCAAGGTATTATGACACTTCTGACTAACTAAAACATCTCTTTTTTTTTATTATTATTATTCTTCAATTTCAAAAATTCTTTTTTGTTTTTTATTTAAAAACTGACCGGAATCTCAAATGCCGACACAAAAAAAAAATCATTCTAACTTTAACAAATTCATTGTTAAATTACCCATTAAAATGAGGGGAGAATGCTTGAACATATTACTTTTAATCTATCATTTAAAAAAACCCAGAATATCTAAAGGAACTAGTAAAATATCTTCTATTTAAAAAAATTGTGTTTTATTCGTTTATCTTTTGTTAAAAAGATTAGTATGGGTAGGAGTTGAGTTTTTATTAAAATTAATAGAGATAAAGTTATAAAAAGATAATAAATATATTTTTATAAAACAACAAATAAAAATAATTTTTTAAATAGTAGATAAAATAAATAAAAAATAAAAAAGATTCAAATTCACAATTTAAAGTATTATATGAAACTTGAAAAATGAAATAAAACTGTAACATTCATTATTATTTGACTAAAACATTGTTTTGGTCAATCACAAATATAAGTTTTTTTTTTAATTTTAATATTCATTAATTTCTTTTAATCAAATTTATTTATTTATTTATCTTATATTTTATTAGTTAAAGTGATAATTTGAAAAAATAAAGCTCAATGTGATATATTTTAATATTTATGTGGATATTAAATATAATTTAAATTAAAAAATTAATTATTTATGTAGATTAAAATATTTTATTAAATGATAAAAATGAAAAAATTAAAATAACAATCCTATGTTTTTACTTTTAAATAAAATTCATGCAATAAGTTTAAAATATATATAATGTTATAAGCATTAAAGGATATCATATTAAATTTTAATTTTTTATGTTATCATTTTTTGTTAGAAAAATTAGACATATAAATAAAAAAATTTAATTAAATCAAATTAAATCTATTAATGATTAAATTAAAAATAAAAATTAAATTAAAAATTTATATGTATGAGAGGCTAAAATATTTTAGTCATATTCTTTTGAGTTTTCTTTATTTAATGTTGTAAATTTATGGTTACAACTAGAATCCTATAAAATATACCTATTTATCAGTGAAATTAATTTAAATATATCAAAATAATAAGTAATATCTATATATTAGTATTAATTAATAATGCATTAATTACGTAGTCAGAGAGTACACGGACATTGGGTGGATGGGGGAAAGCGTCAGAGAAGAAAATGAGAGAGCGATATAAGCCAAAGAGGCCTTATCCGATGGCAGTGGCCGCCGTGAAACGTGTCGTCTGGGGGTCAAAAGTTAGAAGGCTAGCCAATAAAAAAATTAGAGAAATTATAAATTAGAAATTAAACATTTTTTTTGAGTCAGATAACACTGAGAAAACAGACGCGACACGTAAAAAACTGGAAGAGAAGTAATTTACCGTGAAAGACAGCTTAAAAAGCAGAGCTTCCAGTCTTCCCAACAAAAAAGCTCTTCGGTTCCTGTGCTTGGTTACTTTTAATGAATTCTATCTTAGAATATTATAATTATAAGTATTATATTAAGAAATTTATTATTCTCTTATATAACGTATTTATATATATATTTATTTTTTTCATTTGAACATTTTTTTTAGTATACTTCACTTTTTCACAAGTTACAATCTTTTTATATTTTGCACACATGAAACAAATTGTGTAAAACTAGTTTCATGGCTTAATCAAGACTAAACATTTCCTTTAATCCTTCCTTAATTTTGATTTACATCAATTTATTTTTTAAAAATTAGCTAAAAAATTATTCATTTAATTATTTTGTTATGCCCAACCAAATTGATCATTGATCTTTTATTATGAAATTATTATTTGATACTCAATTTGTTTACATGACAATAATATAATGCTGATTTTGATCATGTATTTGTTACTATGTAAATATTTTCAATGATAGAGTAGTGAGAGACAAATGCACCTTCCATGTAGTGATGTAAAAATTATAATCTCTGTCATATTTTATTTTGAGATTTAAAAAATATTATTCTATTTTTATATTCTTATATGAAATACATTTTAAATAAAAAATATTTTAGTATTTTTAAATTATATATATTAAATATCATAAATAATTACGTAATGAAGGATATTTCAATTCGAGATAAAAATTTTAAAATAATTATTAATTATATATAAATTTATAATTTTATTTACTTGCATTAAAATTATTTAATATATGTGTAAATTTATAATACTTAATTTTTAGATTCATAATTTTTTTCTTATTTTTTTTAATCTATTCCCCAAAAATTTGCAGAAAGCTTTGTTGCCGTAAAACGTGAAGATGGAACGGATTTTCCTCAACGATGATACATAGGACAAATATATATTTTAATAGTTATGTGTGTATAAAGCATTTGTTATGATAAAAAAACCTTAATTAGATATAATTAAATTATTACTGATTATATTGATACAAAACTTATTTTGAGAGTCTAGGTTACTATAAATTTAATTACTAAAAATGATTAGAATAGGTATAATAAATAAAACGGATTAAACGGTTGAACTAAGGGGAGAATTATTTTTATACTAATAAAGGATTAAATTAATATAAAAAATTCATTAAAGATTAAATTGATAGAAACCTCAATTCTAAGAGATAAAAACAGAGTATTTAAACCATAATTTATGTACATAAAATACGAAAAATTCAAGAGAATAAATTAATGATGCAATTGTCAATTTTTTTTTTTTTTTACTTTGTTCGAAGGCTAATATAAGATAGCAAGTAGGAGAAAGCTTTGTAAAGAAAAGCTTAAAGAGGGATAAATAGGAAATGTTGGAGATGACCAGTCTTGGCACATGAAAGTGGAAATCAAAACCACACCCACGATGCAAGTGGTTGTTGCCATGGCAACATTGCGTGGGCATCAAACTATTTCTATATTAGCAACATCATTTTGGGCACACCAACACTTGCTTTTATCTCATTCTTGACAAAATAAAATAGTGTTTTTTTTTTTCAAAATCAAAATGTAGGAGTAGAATAATTTACTTTCTTCTAAAAATAAATAAAGAAATATAATCTCTTTAATGATGTAGTAATATTTGATATTATTTTTAAATTTTTTTATCCATTTGAATTTGAATTCGAATAATTTATAGTTATAATATTATGTATATAAATAATCTAATTAATCAAGCTATATTTTTCAAAAATGTATATTAATATTTATATTGTTGATGGTACATTTTTGTTCAATCCCAAATCCAGCCAATCAGAAGAATTCTAAGGACTCAAACTGCAATCCGGTTGAATACAGG
This sequence comes from Saraca asoca, assembly GCA_026873985.1. NCBI lineage: Eukaryota > Viridiplantae > Streptophyta > Magnoliopsida > Fabales > Fabaceae > Saraca > Saraca asoca. Next base: position 11,287 of record JANHAO010002472.1, read on the forward strand.
AAGAATGAAGTGATGGAAAGGAAGAACGACAACAGCATAAAAGGATTTTTAATGTGGTTTGACTAAAATCGGATAGCACCGGTCCCTGTATTCATGATAGCTTTTATTGCTTTGGAGAAATTTCTATAGAATTTTGATATGATTTTCAGACCTTTTTTTATAGTGATCTCCCTCCTCTTATTTATAGAGATTAAGAGGTTACAAATGTAAATTCACAAGTTATATTTCTGTTACATCAAATAATAAATGTACAAGACAGCTTAGACTATTGCAAAATGACTTCTACAAGCTACTGGCTGACTTCTATAAATTATTATTTTTTGGATTGGCCCTCGTTAGTTACTTTTTACATAATGGCCTCACGAATCTTGGTATAAGAGGATGTTTGCTTTAGGTTTACCCTCGGTAAGCCATTTGCTAGGCAAGTTGTTGTGTTTCGCAAGCTATAACTCTTGATTTGGAATATCTATTGGCCTTTGATCAGGGAGATCGAACTTCACGAGCTTGCACAATGTGAATTGTCGACTATGCCAGCCATAGCTTCTTCTTCAACAAATTGAGGCTTTTACTTTGTCTCATCGATGTAATGATTTTAACTTTTTTTTTTCTTTGACTTATCTGTTATTGAGTCTTTGTCAGTATATTTTGTGCAGTAGATAATATACATATTATTTAAACTTGTAAAATTATTAAATAAAATTCAAATGAAAAATATGTGATTGAATATAACAGAGTTCATCGATTAAACTAATTCGGTTGTGGTTTAAGTGGGAAGGAAAGTTGGAAATTTGATATTGTTTTGTTTGGTTACGTTGGATGGAAATGGAGTACATGTCAATAGGCATTCAAAATTAAGTACAGAGGGGTCATTATTGGGTCAAATCAATGAACTGGCTTTGAGTTCTTCTGTATTGGTTTACATGTATGTGGACATTGACCCAAACCAACAAACCGGAGCTATTTGCTCATTTATTTAAGGTTCTGAAAAAGAGACCCACCATGGATGATGCTTCTTTTTCATTATTATTCCACCTTCATATCATGTACTAATAAAAAAAAAGTGTTATTTGCGTAATTAAATTAAATTAATTTTGTTTATTTTTTTAGTATTTTCTAAGTATTTCTTTACAATTTTAGTAAGAATTTTTACAGAGAAATTTTTGAAATAGAAAATTTATTTTGACTTATAGAATTCTTTATGACATCAAATCATAGTATGAGATGAGATGTTATTGTACCAATAAGTCTTTCACAACAAGGTTTGTGATTACTAGGTTATATTGTGCGGACATCGATACGTGGATATAGGAACATGCGGATACATACACGGGGACACGATAATTTGAAAAGTGTCGGTATTATTTTCACATGATAAATGAAGTGTCGGTGTCGATCAATATCAGAAATAGGAATGTTTCCGACACACAGATATGACTGTTATATAAAGTGTTGGTACATTGAAGTTATTAGGATTAAAAATGATGTATAAAAAAATTATAAATTTTTTAATTATTATAATATCACAAAATTCACAGGGATAATAATACTTTTTCCTTTATTTTAATTCTTTTATCATCAATTATCTCAATTTAATCTAAAGCAAGTTGAGGATTTGAATAAAATATATCTGAAATATTCATTTTAAGTAATATAAATTTGAGTAAAAATATTTGATAATCTATATTTATATAAGTACTCTCACATATTAATTAATGAATTTAAATTTAAGTTGTTATTAGTGTAGATCAATTAAAAATCTGTTAAAAATGTTAGTAAAAGCTCTAAATTGTTCTTAATTTTTTAGTTATTTAGTATCTTTCTATTTAATGATAATATAAAAAGTTACATATTAAAAATGAATCAAATTTAAACTATTAATTAATATCATCACTTGTTCTAAAATTCAAAATCAAGGCACTCAATCTTCCTGCAAATTAGGAACAGAGTAGGTCTTTCAAATACATTATCAGAATAATTAAATTAAAAAAAAGGAAGAAACTAATTTAAAGAGTCTTTAACATAAACCTTATCTGCATAAATTCATAAAGTTTTTGAATAATTAAATTCAACATTTTTTTTAAAAGTAAAAGTTGATTGTAGATAGTTACAAGAGTAGATCCGTTTTCTATTGGGATAAACGGTGTTGTTTAAAACGGATAACAGTAACATCTGAAAGTAGACAGATACTGTTGCAGCAGTTTAGTTAATCCAGTGAATGAGCTGGATCCACTCTTTCACGGGTGACCCCAGCTTTCAATTTTTAATATTTTTTAAAAATAATAATTAACTTCATAAAAAATGAAATTCAGCTTGTAACAGGAGCGCTATAAACACTTTGAACAACACAGATTTATTTTTTATATAAATTTTCTCTCCTGAAAAATCGAACGGCCTTTTCCGGTGGCTCCGATTTCTGGGTACTTCTGTTTCCTGTCGTTGAATTTGAAACTGGAACTTCAAACAATTTTCACTCTTATCTCGGAATTCAACTCAACTATGTCAGAGTCCGTTTAAATCCTGTCTTTGTTTACACCGTGTTTGTGTTGGATCTGTAAACATGAATCTGAGCAAATCCATGTCAAGCGCGAATTCTAGTGCTACCTGGAAGGCCGGAGAAGTGGTCTCCGACCAGTTTCCGGTGGGTCTACGCGTTCTGGTAGTTGACGATGACCCAACATGTCTTATGATCCTGGAAAGGATGCTTCGGGCGTGCCTCTATGAAGGTGCTTAATTAATCGGTTTTCTTTACATTGGGATTCACTTTCGTTTTGGTCCGTTAAATTTGGTCTACTGGATTTCAGTGATAAATTATTGAGAGAAAAATACAAACTTTATCTTCTTTTCAACGTTTATGAGCTAATTAGATGTTAGTTGCAGATCAATTCTATGTGGTTTTTTTTTTTTTTTTTTTATTCTGAGTATAGTTTGAAATTTGATTTTTGATGGTGTTACTCAAACCAGTTTAAATTTTGCTGCTTAGCTGCAGTGATTTCATATCCTTGGTTACTTGCTTCTTTCAAGTTTTTTTTTTTTTTTATTCTTTTACTTTGTCTTTTCAACTTCTGTGTTTTTAGTGCCTGATCTTCAAGGTGAAAATCAATTTCTACTCGTAATTTCAACAGTTTAGACGTCAGATTTGTTTCATCCGTTTTTCCCCTACTGGCCTTTCTCCTATTGGTTCTGGATTATTAGGGTTAATTCTATGCTAGATTTCTTTATCTGTTTCTTCAGGATAGGTTATAAATTTTGAGGAATGATTGAATTTACTTGTTGAGTCTATTTCAGTTACGAAATGCAATCGGGCAGAAATTGCATTGTCACTATTGAGGGAGAACAAAAATGGCTTTGACATTGTCATAAGTGATGTACATATGCCAGACATGGATGGCTTCAAACTTCTGGAACACATCGGGCTGGAAATGGATCTTCCAGTGATTAGTATGTATCAAATTGATCAAATTAGATCCATAAATGAACTAAATTTATACAGATAGCAGAGACTGAAATCTTCACATATTGTGTATGATTTTTGTAGTGATGTCAGCAGATGATGGAAAAAATGTCGTGATGAAAGGTGTGACACATGGTGCTTGTGATTATTTGATAAAACCTGTGCGAATCGAGGCTTTGAAGAACATATGGCAGCATGTTGTTCGGAAGAGGAAGAACGAGTGGAAGGATTTAGAGCAATCAGGTAGTGCTGAAGAAGGAGATCGGCAGCAAAAACAGTCTGATGAAGCAGATTACTCATCCTCTGCAAATGAAGGTAATTGGAGAAATGCTAAGAAGAGGAGAGATGAGGAAGAAGAAGCTGAGGAGAGGGATGACTCATCCACCTTAAAGAAGCCTCGTGTTGTTTGGTCAGTTGAGCTGCATCAACAGTTTGTGGCAGCTGTGAATCAACTGGGAATTGACAGTATGTGTTCTTTATCTTCTTCCTTTGATGAATTTGCCCTTCTTTGTAGTTGTATCATGTAGACCAATCTAACACAACTAAGAAGGCTTCTAAGCACTTTGGATGTGTAATTTATATATATACATAAATTTACATGTATGTTGTTAAATTGTCATACAAGAGTTCTAGAAATGTTAAAACGGCATCTTTAGTACTTGGTCTGGGGTATTCAGACAAAAGATGCGGTATAATCACATCTAGATCTTCCTTATTGTTTACTAATACACAGACTTTTCAAGTTATATTAATCAGTAGGTCTATGTGATTTGTATCCCAAATTGCCCTTGACGTCATAAATCTGTTTAGCATCTAAACTTTCTTTTCTGAATTTATGTACTTGAATATCTTATCTTTGAAAGATTATGTTGTCAACTTTTTTGCTTGATTTATTAGAGATTTATTCAAGATGTTTAAATCTCTTCATGTTGTCAAATTTCCTTTTGATATACAGAAGCTGTTCCTAAGAAAATTCTTGAATTGATGAACGTTCCTGGGCTCACTAGAGAAAATGTGGCTAGCCATCTCCAGGTATGATAACACTATGCCATATGCTATTGGAAAGAGTCCAATCATTATAGGTCATCCATACATCGCCTATATCCCTGCATCAATCATATGATTGCTTGAAGGAGCTAAATCCTTTTCTGTTCTGGTTTTTGGTACAGAAATACCGTTTGTATCTTCGAAGGCTAAGTGGAGTTTCTCAGCACCAGAGTAACTTGAACAACTCCTTTATGAACCCCCAAGATGCAACTTTTGGGCCAATTTCATCAATTAGTGGAATTGACCTCCAAACTCTTGCAGCTGCTGGCCAGCTCCCAGCTCAAAGTTTGGCTACACTTCAAGCGGCAGGACTTGGTAGACCAAATGCAAAAGCTGGCTTACCCTTGCCCCTTTCTGAGCAGAGGAATCTTTTTAGTTTTGAAAACCCAAGGTTAAGATTTGGAGACGGACAGCAGCAACATTTGAACAGCAGTAAACCAATCAACTTACTTCATGGAATCCCCACCAACATGGAGCCAAAGCAGCTAGCCAATTTGCACCAATCCACACAAAATCTTGGCAACTTGAATATGCGAATCAACACTTCTAGTGCTCCAAGCAGCCCTTTACTGATGCAGATGAATCAAACCCAACCAAGGGGTCAAATGCTAAGTGAAAATATTGGTTCTCATGTTCCCAGACTTTCATCTTCTATGGGACAGCCTTCTATAGTGAATGGAATCTCTAATGGTGTTTTAGGTAGAAACGGCATACCTGATAATAATAGAGGAGTAGCATATAATCCAGTCCCACAAACCTCTCCAATGTTGAGCTTTCCCATGAACCAAAACACAGATATGTCGGTCAGTAGTTTCCCTCTTGGAAGCACGCCAGGTATATCTAATATCACATCAAAAGGCTCCTTTCAAGAGGAAGTTACTTCGGGAATCAAAGGGTCGGGTGGATTTGTCCCTAGTTTTGATATTTTTAATGAGTTGCACCAGCAGAAGTCCCACAATTGGGATTTACAGAATGTGGGCCCATCATTTGATTCCTCTCAGCATGCAAATCCTTTACAAGGTAGCATTGGTGTCCCTCCATCAGTTTTAGTTCATCAAGGGTTTTCTTCTACCCAACAGGTCGGACAGAATAGAGATGCTAATTCTGTTGGAAAAGCCATGTTCTCCCTTGGGGAAGGCATGGAACAAGGCAATCTCCAAAATATGAGTCAACACCCCAATTCACTTCTTGTTGACAATTCTGTGAGGATTAAGACTGAAAGAAATCAAGATGAAAGTTCCCAAAATAACCTCTTCCCTGATCATTTTGGGCAGGATGATCTTATGAGTGCGCTTCTGAAACAGGTTGGCTCTTCCTCCCTTAGTCTGCTCCCTAGATATTTATATGCCTATAGTTTTATGTTATGCACAAATCAAACTTTCTGATTTTCTTACAGCAGGAAGGAATGGGACCAGCCGAGAATGAGTTTGACTTTGATGGGTATTCCATGGACAACATTCCTGTCTAGAACAGGCCCCACCAGTTCTCTCTCTGTTTGCAGTTGCCAGTGTAAATAGTTGCTGTTACATATGGACTTCTCTTTCTGCAATTACCGAGTTTGGAACTGCACTTGTCTTCTTCTAGGAACAGAAAGTGGTTGGTGTCAATGAGTCAGACTTCTGGGTGTCGCATGCTATGATGGGTTAGTCTGGATGCTCAAGATCATATTTATCATTGATGGAGATGAATCAATTATTTGATACAACTGCATATATGCAAAAAGGCATATGTGCAATTTTTGACTGCTTCTGATAGCAAAATTCCTAGCAAGCTTTCTAATTTTTAGGGTTTTCATTGAAGTTCTGTTGGCTTAGGTCAGAATTGCAGGAGGAGGTTTTGATACATCTGCAGACTCATAGGAGCATTTCTAACTTTAATAACAAATTATGAATATTTTTTTTTTCTTTGTTCCTTTTACGAGTTAATGTTCTTAAATTGAAGTAAACTACTGCTGTAAGGATGTAAATATTCCATTTGGTTACTGAAGACATTTCGGTCTATCTATTCATTTCATTTCTGGTTGCTTCCATAACTGAGATCTTCCTTTCTTCTTCAATCTTTCAACTTTTGCTGATTTGTTCTGATCATATTATGTGGTGCACTCTATTCAGAATTCAATGAGCTTGATTAGGTGTCCATCTGGGGGAATCTATGGCCGCCAACATGCACAATATTTATTACGGTGAACTGTAGCTCATGGCCATCTTTTCTTGTTAATTGTTACAGTGCTTTGGTATAACTCTTCAAGAATCTGTAGTAAAGATAATTTAAGAATATATACGTGATTATTTTATCAATATTGGAACCTAGAAAGTTAGAGATTTGTCAATGCGTGTACACACACACACACTTATAGACCAAGGAGAGAGATATTTTCACATTTATTTGTCAAAATTCTCTTTTTCAGGTCCCTGATAAATTAAGTTCGTGCGAGAATTTTTGTATACATTTTAGTGGTACTCACGGAGCACGAATACAGAGGGGGATAGGGAAAATTGCTGGTTTGCCTGTGAAAAATTTTGGTAAAGAAACTATGAGAACTTCTCGTTTTGGATTTGGATCAAGCAGTCTCTCTTAACTGGACTAGTTCATGACTCAGGTGTTTTAACAAAAGAATGGCAAGTTTAACTATTCTCTTATTCAATTGCAGTTTCTCAAAATGGGCGAAATTTCATTTTGGCAATAGAAATATGACGTGACTCGGTCTAATTGGCTCCTCAGCCTTGGTCTCGGGAATGCATTTGGTGCCTCCCTATAATTCATTTACAGGCTGGGTTCCTCCTGAAGTAGTCTTTAGAACAGAGAGTTTTTAATTAAAACAAGGCCCGCCAATCAAATTTATCTCTAAATCCCAGCAGTTATAAACTAAGTAGTACAAAAACACAGTTTCTGAAAAGTCAAAAGGAATCAACAGATGCCGCAACGTGGGATAAGTCAAAAGGATTTGTTAATCAATTAAGCCGCAGCACTTCCAAAAATAATATGATGATGAATCGTTTGCAGTCTCCGTATAGAAAGCATGAGACAAACAGTCTCAGCATCAAGAAGACAAAATGAATGCAAAACGAGAAGCAAAACAACGAAAGTTTAACTATAAAAAAGAAAAGAATATATATATCTATCAATATCATTTAACAGTAATCTACATTGTTCTGTATTATAATCACTCTGGAAAGAATAATATCAATACGTAGCACACGGCATTCAAGGTGTTATAACAGCTAACCAGCCCGGCCATTACCAAACATTGTCACTATTGCCACATCAGGAAGAACAACAGTAGTGCCAGGAAAATAGAAGTAGCCAAAGAAAATTCCTTCCTGAAACCACTGCTTGGAATTACTGAAGGAAGTGAACATTCCTCCCCATTGAAGAAAACTTTAGTGGGAAACCCATCTCCACCAACCACATCAATTCCAGGAGTAGTTTTCTTTGTAAATGAGATTACTGACTGTTGCTTACCAGGCACCCTGTAATCTTTCTGAGGATCAGCTCCATTTGTTTCTGCCACAAGGTAGTTCAATCCTGGATCACCTTGCATGATTATTGTATTATTTACACCATCTAAGGTGCTTGCATTGAACGAATACATCTTCTCAAATCCTGCAGCTGCTTTGTCCATTTGTACTGCAGCAAACCAGTCTGCAAAATTAGTCTCCCCCCAATTGAAAAGTGTGATCCTCGCACTCCATCCTTTCCTGTAGTCAGTATACAAATGCCAATTAATGGTTACGCCACAGTTATCACTACAGGGCAGAGGGTTTGGCACTGGTAGATGTTTTATGTCAGCCCAAGCAGTAGCCTTGCTGGTCCGATTGTCAAAGGGAATAAGAAGTGCCTCTGGAGGAAGAAGCATAGCTGGTTCAGTAGTACTACATGTTTTGGCTGTGTTACTTGAACATCCACATGCACATGTTTTGCAAGGGATAACAGATTCATTGTAGTATGCAGAAAACGAGACACAACATTTACGTGGTGCGCCCTTTGTTGTAGTTATATTGCACACAATTTGCCAGCTTGCCACTGCAGATATGTTTGCTGGTAAGCCTGATGGATCAGGGTTTTCGCTAGGACTCACACGAATCGGCGGGTCACATTTGTAGTCAGGGTTGAGGGTACCACTAATCTTCCAGTTCTGTGGTGGTGAAAGCTGAGAGCGATTAAGATCTGGTGGCATTTTGTAGACTTGGATTTGGAATCTTGAAGCTGACATGCTTGGATCCATTGATGGTGGCAAGATAGTCCCATTTCTGCAGCAGAAAGGGATTTTCCCAACGTCTGTGTCATTAAACTTTGAGGGAGGAAGATCAACTATTGTTGGCCTTCTTTCACAATTTAATACATCGGCAAAGTCAAGACCCTGGTAGCTTGTGCCTTGGTCTCCAAAGACACATTCAGAAGAATCCTTAACAGATGTATAAGCCCCTTTCATTGTATAAATGAACTCATCCCTCATCCAGTCCCAACTTAATCTCCAATTGTCTAGACGACCAAGGGGGTTGTGGTTTGAGATTGTGACCTCTGCCCAGTAATTGGAATCATATGTTCTGATCACATCATACATAATCGTAAGATCACCATTCTGTCGGGGAAGGAATTCCTCATCTGTGGTGATGTTTGTTTTGAACTTGGGATCTCTTGTGCAACAGACATGTGTCTCATTCTTCCCTGAAGATCAACCAATAGAGATAAACATATGTTCAGTTGTTCATCAATACTAAGTCTAAGGCCAAAATCATACTTTTGTAACGAACCGATCTTGTATCTCGCGTCAATCCAGTAAAATTTCAAAATACAAAAAGAAATTATCTGCAAAAGAAACATCCTTTGCAGCCACAAGTAATTAATGGAGGCAAGTCACAGAATTTTCACCAGGACATCTAATGGAACATTAAGTTGACATCATAATATTTTACAACCAAGTATCATGCTTAAGAATGGACACAAAATTGAACATTTTCAATTGAATTAACTGAATTGAAATAACTTCCACAGGAATAACATCAATTGTCCTGATGGACACAAGCTCAAAATCTTAATAAGCTACTATCTAATTCAGCAAACACTGATCTTAGCCATCTCCAATCTAAAAGTAGCATCTTACAAAATCGGAGCTACAGAAAGACCCTGAAGTCAAAATGGTTCAAAACGATCAACCACAAAACCTCAAACAAAACCGTATAGACAACCAAAAATATCGCAAACTGGCCTAATATTATGAAATCACGTAATCCAAATAGAATGAAGCAATAAATTCTTACCTTGTCCTGTGGGTTGAGGACAAACAAAACCATCATTGGCCAGTGAGATGTTCGTCGGCATCGGAACATTGGGCGGCGCCACCCCGAACGCCGTACCCACCAATTGGATCACCACCTGCATCTGTGTCAAGTCCCCTGCAGTCTCCACCGCCGTCTTGAGATCGGTCATCGGATACCCAGCAAACACGGTTCCGTTGCCAACACTAGCAGGAAGGCCAGTGCCATCAGCAAGCACCGCATTCGACGCAGAGACCAGGCGCTCGCCATGCTGAAACCCCACAAAAACCTTCCACGACTTGAGCTCGTCAAGTCCATTGTTTAGCACAGTGAGCGTGGACTCGAATCGGTACGCTTGCTCCGCCGAATCAGAGACATTCGGCGGCAACTGTCTTCCGCCGGCGTAAGCGTAGGATAGGAAAATCCCATTGCAGGAATCGGCGGTCTGAGCTTGAGAAAACGACGGAATTGCAGCTAAAAGAGCCACGACGGCCATGTTGATGATGAAGAAATGGCAGCTCCTGAGAGTCGAAGCCATGGCTTGCGAGTTCGTTTGAAAATTTGAAAGTTGAAGAAGAGAGAGAAAGGAGATTATAAGTAGAGATATCTAGAGAGAGAAAGAGAGTGTTAAACGCGTAGCAGAAGGGGACCTACAGCTTCTTCAAAGCTGGATGCTTGAGAAAACATGATATGAACATCAATTTCATGTACGTTATTTTTCTACTCTTCCTTCTATGCCGTCTTTGAGTAATTCAAAAGCTGAAACAACAGACGGAGAACGACGACGATGGGTGTTTGCCGGTGCCTTTCTAATTCTGATACCCAATTAAATATTCTGCTTAAAGATTGAATTTTTATAATAAAATTACTTTCTTTTTTTTTTTTTTGGGTGTCAAAAAGAGTTTTTGAGACAGAAAAGTTGGATGGTTTCCAACTTTCCATTGAATCGATAAACAGCTCTCTATCTGCTTTAATTTGAATTGTTAATAGTAGGTGGAAATGGATAAAGTCAATGGAGGATTTGAGATTTCCAATTGGGTTTTGTCATTTGATTGTCTCTTCAAGTTGAAATGGTATATGGGAGTAGGTCTCTTTTGTTTATTGTACATAATTCCGCTTAGTCACAATTAAACTCCAATCTATCTTCACAGTTCCATTACAGCTAAGAATAAATTCTTGATCACAATTTCATTGTGTTTGTGGTATTCATAAATTAATTTCTATTGTATTGAATTACTCTTCTTTAAGACGAAATAATAAGTCAGAAACATTCAGGGATCATTTACTTTACACAGCGAAAAATTGAATTTTTTATGAAGTAAATTTTTTTATTATAATAAGAATTAAAAATTCTTTGTAAAATTTTTTTCTTGCATAAGAAAAAATAAATAAATAATTTTTTCATATTTTGATAAAAATAAAAAAAGTTTTATTTTTTTCCGTTTTATCATTTTTTTTTTTGGCCAATCAGGCAAGCGTAATTCAACCCAGGTCATGATTTTGTTGGTCGGTTGGTAATTGTGAATAGAAAAAGGATGACTTAGTATTTGGAGAGATAGGAAGAGAAGGTGTGCGTTGATTCCGTCTAATCGGCGCTGATCATACAATCCATACACAAAACAAGCAAACTTAGACGCAAAGCCGAAAATACGCGGCATCGGTTTCGAGCACGTGTCTGTCTGTCTCAACATTTTGTTTTTCCTCATTGCTCATGATATCACGTACTAAGATTATTAAGCAAAGACTGACAATTTTTTTTTATTAAAAAAAAAAGAAAATCATGCAGAGTCTGGAATTGGCCATGTTAGCACACTATTGGCAGGTTTGGTTGAAAAGCAGGATTTGATAATTTATTTTTTTAAATATACCGGTAGTGTGACATAAAAATTAATAAAATAAACTTACAATTTTTTTTATAAAATGTTAAAAGATATTGTAAATATGTTGTCTTTTGTGAAAAAATTGTAAGCCGCAAATATTGTAATCTCTTATAAAAAAAATTAAAACTTCTAATTATACATATAATTTTAAACTACTAATTTACTTTCTGAATGATATTTATGTCAATTTCATTCTTAATTGAACTTGTCAATCTAATCCTCTTAAGATTCCGTTAGCCCCTATTACAAAATGCTGACGTGGCATATTTAATGCTGATGTGGCACCATTATATCTGATTGTTGTAGTTTTGGCTAGTTGATGGTGGCAATCCGTGCACTAAAACACAACTTATTGACACTAATCAGGGATGGACGAGTGCACAACATGATACCATTGTAAAGAATTTTTTTTTTAAGTAAATACCTATTTTTATCTCTGTGATATAAAAAATTTCTCAATTTTATCATTGTTATTTTTTTTAATCAATTTTACCTTTAATAAATATTAAATTGCCCAATTTTATTCTTAAGCTAACAATATGTTTAGAACATTAACAAAAAACTGACATTACGTTTAAATTTTTCTCAAAAGCTTGCGTGGCTTGGCTCAATAAAGCTTGAAGCCATACACGTCAGAACGACATCATTGAAGTTAACCAATATTATTAGGAAGTAGGCTATCTAAATCTAATTCACTTCTCTTATTTTTAGCACAGCATTCATAGAAGATTAGAAGCCAATCCTTTAACTGCATAGCAATGCAATGGGAGGAAATGGAGAGTGTGATGACCATTTTTGTGGGGGGTTATTCTTCTACTTCCTTTTCTTTAGTTAATATGGCCACTTATTCTACATATGATAATGGGTTAAGGCCTATTCACTTCACCTCTTCCATTAGAAGGAACCCTACTAGGAAGTTTTTAAGATATCCTAAGTACACAATGAGAAATGAATACTATGAATATTTTTATTAGGTGGATTGCAAAAATTATAGCTAATTGGGGATATTTATGAAGTTGTTATTGGGTTTGCTTATATATATATATTTTTGGATTTTCTTTTGTGTTACTTGGGTTTTACATGTAGTTTAGGTAGTTGTCATTATCGTCTCAAATTGATGGATAGGGTGGAATCTTGGGTTTTCTTTTGTGTTATTTAGGGTTGAAGGGTCTTCTAGTTTAGGGCTAATGGTTGGTATAAAAGTTTATGTAGTTTAGATTGATGTTGTTGTTATGTTAGGCTGATAGGTGGGGTTTATTTGCAAATTTTCTTTTGTATTATTTAGGGTTGTGTTCTATTTTGGTGCAAAAATTTAGATAAATGGCTTCCTATTGTAAGTGTTTAGCAGTGGCCATTTTATTGTAATAAAATTATGCTTTGGCAATGATTTTGTTATTGGATTGATAAAATTAATTATTAGCAAATTAAATAAATAAGATTTATAATAAATTAAAATTAAATTGATTGTTTAGAATGAATTTAGAGGCAACAATATTTGTAATAAAACAAATTCATTCACTTTAAAACTATTACAACAAAACGCACCAAATTTTGTAAATCTTGCATGACAACAAAATGTACCAAATTACATAGCAATTCTGCTATAGCAAAATGCAGTTATTGAAAGTGGCTTAGAATCAAAAGCAAATAACATAAAAAGGAAGGTTCCTAAAAAGATAGTTAAGGCCCTATTTACATAATGTATGCTCTGCTGGACATTAGACACAACAACATGAGAATTTAAGATGTCCATTTGCACTTTGGCCAACCACGTGTATAGCATTAGAGGACACTTTTATAATGTTACTCCTCACAGATTCTTGAGATTAGTGAATTGCAAAGATATGATCCCTTGACTTTTGGAATTATATAGGTGGGTTAAATTGGTTAGTTGAGACATATAGGGTCCATTTTTTAGCTTTTCCCTGCATAATATAGTGAATTATCGGACTAAAATTAGAACCTTTGTATCAACAGAGCACAACATGTGAAAAGATACAAATCTAATTTTTTTTCTTTCCATTGGAACCCTCTAAGGCAAAAGTTGCCTTCTTTCCAACCTAGTTGGAACCTTGTGATGTAGACGATGCAACAGTTCGGTTGGAATTATGTGATGAAAGATGTAGCAGCTTGGTTGGAATCTTATGATGCAGTAAATGTAGCAGCTTGGTTGGAACTGTGTGACATAGCAGTTGGATGTGAGGTGACAATTAGAATAGAGGCTTGTGAAACAGGAGGTAGCATGGAAGCTTGTGAGATAATAGATGTACCAACCTTAAATTTTTACACCAAAAGGTAGACATGATAAAGTAACCTAAACTCTAAAAACATTAATTATGGTAAAAGCATGTAAAGACATTACATTTCCTTTGTTCTTAAAAGTTGGTTCACCTGCAGGACCTATAGTTATGTCTATCATTGCCACATTTACTAGAAGTTGGAACAAATCTCCTCTTCATCTTGGTGGGATATTGGGACTTAATTCCATTCTTAATAGGATCTTTGTTCTTTTTGTTTTTTTAGTCTACCAAAAGGCCTCTTTAAAACTTGAGATAGGATTGGCTCCCTTGAACTTGGTGGCTATAAGCTGGGTTCATTTAGGGGTTGGATCAATGGTTCATAAGCCTTAAAAAATGTCTTATTTATCCTAGAAGGATGGACAAAGTCTTTTGGTCTGCAATTTTTCCATCCAAGTGCTAATATAACATGTTTACATGGAACACTTGTAAGATCCTATACCTTGCAGGAGCAATGCCCTTCTTTTAAATCTATTACAAATTTGTTAAGTTTGCATTTAACCTCAAATTTAGATTCTTCTTTATCACCCATCTATATTGGAGTTCATCTCCCACTTTTCCTTTTTGTTTCCTCGAATCTCTCTTTAACCATGAGACAAAGTAGTCTAACTTTGTTGACAATTAATTTTCTCCTTGTTTTGTGTTTGCTCACTATATATAGCCTAATTTCTTCCAACAAAGAAATGATTGGTTTGCTTCTACAATGTAGAATCTTTAAATTAAACTGCTTACACATGTTGTTTGTCAATACTTGGTTCTTTGTGCGAGTCATGAATGCTACTCTAGTCCACACTTTTGGCTAAAACTTAGCCAAATATTCTCATACCTTATCATTAAATTTTTTCATATTCTTCATTCATGCACTGAACTCTATCATAGTTGTGGCCTTAACGCATCCCCACATATGATCCTTAAATTCTTTTCCCTTAAATTTATTAGCATAATTGGTAAATAAGTGCCTATAACAAAACCTATGCTCTACCTTTGGTAGAAACTTAACTAATGATGGAATAAGACCCTAATATCTTAAAATAATTAGTTTTTCTATAAAGACATAACTAGTTAGTAACATGAAAAAAAATCAATATTCAAAGCTGGTAATACCTTCTGTTAATCACTCATAAAACTAAATCATTTATTTGTCAAGTCAACAAAGTCTTCTAACAGCCTTGTTAAGAACCAGGATCAAGTGTCTTTACTCTCTGAACCAAAAATGACAATAGCAATAGGATAAAAATCATTTTCACCATCTTGATCTATTATAAACAACAAAAAACCCCCCATAATATCCTTAAGATGGCAATTGTCAAGTCTTACCAATGGTCTACAACCATCAACAAACCCTTTTACTAGAGCTTTCAAACAAGTATACAACCTATTGAACTTAGAAGGATCTTCGAGAGACATTCTGTCCACTCAAAGTTAAATACTTGATCTTGAATTTTAAAGTCTTAACTCCTCAAGTTAGTTGCATAACTTCCAATATTACTTTTTTTCATCAACTTCATTAAAGATCTAGTCTTCTCCCATGCTCTATATGCCATAGCATTAGGCACTATCAAGTTATAATGAAGCTTGAGATGATTGTGGATCTCAGATATGGTTGGCCCTGAATTGGTCCTCAGAAAATTAACCAGCACATTGGCAAGCTACTTTGAATCTACCTATTGTACCTCTGAAGTCCTGTAGCATGTGTGTACATCATTAAATGTCTTAATTTGGTGAATTTGTAAGTTTTTTAACCAAGAACAATGTAACTTCCATGGGCAAGGTTCTAGGTAAACGGCCTTGCATTTGACCTTGTTAATTTTTGGTGATTTTATTGCTTTTCCTTTATATGTTGCATAATCTTTAACAGCTTTCTTGAATCATCCAGGTTGGGAAAGACCATGCCTACCTCAAACTTATCATGGCTATACTTTTGTTTTTCATTAAATTGGGGAAATTTATGTGTTCTTATCTTTGGTTGCCTTATCTCATCCCCATCTTCATTTTCTTCTTTAGACGCCTTTATCATGCATATTTCCTTAGAATCATAGTTTTAATCTTTTTCTCCACTTTTGGGTTCTTTATTTTCTATTGTTATTGATTTTTCAACTTGGATAGGCTTCTTCCTCATAGGTAGCTTTTAGGGAGGTTGTTTCTTAGTTGACTTATTCTTGGATACACAAGCCTTCCTCGTGTATACCTTTGGTATATTTCTCAAATAGGATATCATCATCCTCTGAGTTATCCCCAACAGTATATTTAAAGGGCTTATTTTTAGCTTAATCATAATCATCTGAGCTACTTTCATCTTCTTCACATCCATTTTCATATTTCCTAATTGGCCCCCCCAGTCATGTAGTCCATTTTAGCAGTAGCTACAACTTCAAAATCTTCAGAACCAACAACATTTATATTTCTCATCTCCTATATTTTTTTTCTATGACAATTTCCTTTGCATTACCCCCGTTTGTGTTACTCATTGGTCCCTCAATACATTCCATAACATCAAGGTGGCTAATAACATGTTCTCTGAACAACTCAAGTTCATCATGCCCATTAATAGCTTCAATCAAGTACAAGCAAGATGTATCATTTCGTAAGTCCTTGACCCCTTTATCCAATGACATACTAGGTATAAGGTAAACACACCCACAAAATTATGTGTATTCAAGTCTCCCAATAGCTTCCAGATAACTGGAAGAAACATTCTATCTGAATCACGGTAATCATAATATTGCTTTTCCCCTTCTACATACCTTAACCTAGGATTTTTTTTTTCAAAATGCTTTCCATGATTCACAACTAATGTAAGCCCTTCAAGCATGATGCATAGTTAGCATTAAAATACTAAGTTCAACCTTCAATTTTTGATATGTCTATTGATTCCATTATAGGAAATCAAAGTAAGCAAACTAAACCTACCTTTCATAATTCCTAACTCATAAATTACAAACCCAAAACCCATAAATTGGATCACTTAATTTAGATTATGTTGCCTATATATTTATGATTTTTTTTTCATTAAGATGATAAGGGCACAAATAATCAGTAATACCTTTTTATATGTCATTCTAGCTGTAGTTTAGGAGATAATCTACCTATCAAAGTAAATAAACTATAATTTGCTAACCTATAAACACAAGTTCATTAATTACACTTGTAGTAGAAAATTGTTAAATAATAAACTAAAATGGTTTAAATAAAAAATTATTAAATAATATAGCACATTTGTAGCAAATAATTGAAGTTAAGATGAAAAATATCAATAGACATTAAGCTGTTAAATTGTAATATAAAGTTAGGAGTGAAAGAAGGGCTTGAATCTAGAGAGAGAAAATTTCAAAAATTTCTTCATGAAAACTCAAATTCAAGCTCATCCTAAGATCTAA
>JANHAO010002473.1:0-28602 GCA_026873985.1 Saraca asoca
TTTCTAAGGTCAAAAAATAAAGTGTTCAACATTTCATGCAAAGCATAAGTTGTTCATCAGTAATATTCCTAGAAATTGGGCAATAAAAGATATGAAAAAGGTTGTAAAAGATGTTGGCCCTAGAGTCAATTCTGTGGAACTATTGAAGGTACATGATATAATTTATTATATGTTATGTGGCTTCCTTGTATATGTTTTGTTTGACATTTTTTTTAAGTTATATCTTCAATTTGTCCTATTGAAATAGTGTAGTGAGTGATGATCACTCCATAGTTCACGCATACGACCTAAAAAGCTTTAGAAAGGACATATTATTGTCTTGGTTACTTTATTTTTTCCTTCGATTCAAATGAGTGAACACATGAAGCTACATGGCAAAAAAAAGGGCATGAAGAAGCTGCCAAGGAAGTTAATTTGCTTTGTTTCTTCTTTATTGAAGAGCTCACCTTTTTCAGCCAATCCCTTATGTTTCATGTTTATTGTATGGTAAACAAAGTTTTTAAGAAGATTCTAAGAACTTACTTCAAACCATGTCATCCCAACAAAGTAGTGCTTGACATTCTTTAATCTTCATTGTAAATCATACTAAATAGAATGGCAGCTTAAAAGTTTTTCCAGTGTATTAATTAGTGACTACTGCATAAATCAAGTAGGTGGTGAGAAATACAGAAGAAGGCTATTAAATCAAAGTTTACAGCAACACATTCTAACAAGTTATTGAGATAAAGTATAGAATTATTAACAAGAATTAAAAGATTTAAATAGTGAAATGAAACATATCAATGTGGCAGTTATTCCTTTAGATAAGTGATTGCTTATCATTCTTTAACTCAATGGGAACATGGGGCCATTAATGCCATTGTATTATAAACTTAACTAATTATGGATGTTCTGGAAAAAAAATGAAGGAAGCATGGTAATTTGTACAAAAATGGAATTTCAAAACAAACCCAACTGCAACAATCACAAACCTTCTCCAGAATCACAGACTGCACAATCAAGAACTAAAAATACAAAATTAATTTTATAGAATCAATTAGTTTCCAACAAAATGAATAAGCCCTAAAGAAATTTTCCAATAAACTAAATAAATTTTCATTTGAAGAAAAAAAATAAATGGTTTAACTACCTTTGGTAAAATAATAAACATAGTAATGTCCACAGTAAGGAGGAATGATTGCTGCCTCTAGCCACATCCAGAGCTGTAGGGCTGTCTGAGGGAAGCTCGCTGGCAGAAAGGAGTGTCACCGATAACATCCATGGTAAAGAAAAGTTGTCAGCCAAATGGAAGCTTCAGGAACAAATGGGGTGCAGAGCGCACTAGGGAAAAAATCAGGGAATGTGGGAAAAAGATAAATGGGAAAATTTGCATTTATGCCCCCAAAAAATGCATCGCCTCAAATTTTACCCTATCGAAAATAAAACTTTTCATTTTAGTCCTCGTAGAAACTTTTCATTTTAGTCCTCCTTTTTTTTCAAAGTATTACAAATTGCAACCAAATAAATTCAGTAGCTAAAGAATCTAGATAAAATATGGAGATCGAAATTTTCGATCGCAAAAAATTTTAATAACTAATACAAAATTTTCACAGTTGGTAACTACATGGTGACCGAATAGCCACCAAAATGCTTGCCACTGAACCATTTCAGCCACTGATTCAGTTGCTAAGTTCTTTAACATATCATATTTCTATTCTTAGCTAATCAGTCATAAAGTAGTCTCAATTCGATCGCTATTAGAGATCGAAAAAATTCAATCACTAGTTTCGATCGCTAAAATATTTTTTTTTTGTAGTGTTGGAATGCAATAATTGAGTTAAGTCTATTCTTCAAAGATTTATGTTCAAGCTCATTATGGGGGGATCAATTGTTGTAGATGGGGTAGAACATCCTTGTCACTATATGCAAATTGGAGTGAATCTTGCCATTAGCCTTAGTTAGTTTAATGGAAAACCTTCCAATGCATTTACCATATAAAGCCTTGGTTAGTGGCCTTGTTCAATATTGTTAGATGTTTTCTTTTGAGAGGTAAACAAAACTACATCATAAATGCTTACTTATTTTCCATATTATTGAAGTATCTAATACTTAATTATATTTCTCATGTTTTCTGTTCTTTATTATTTGGGTTCCTTTACACATTAAAAAAGAAAGTAAAGAACAAAGCTCAAGTAGACGGTCCTATATGTGAAGCTTATATCATTGAGGAGACTTTCACATTTTGTTCACACTATTTTGAACCATATGTTCCCAGGAGGAAAAAGGTTCCTAGGAATGATGACAAAGGTGAAGTTGATGAAAGTCATGATACTTGTTTTATTTTTGACTATCCTAGGCATCCTATGAGAGAGTCTAATTTGTGGTACTTGTTTGATCAAGAGTATCATGTGACTCAAACATATGCTTTGTTAAATTGTGATGAAGTGCAACCTTATCTGAAGTAAATTCTCTACCCACTTAATAAATCTATTTATCAATCTCACATAAAAATGATATAACAACAATTATGGTCAAATTGTAGCATGTTTGTTAATAACTTGCATTACTCATTACCATATATTAGTGATGTTGATCTAAATAATCAAACTGATAATGAATTTGGTAGTTGGTTCCAAGGCTATTAAGTATACCTATTCAAGTGTTTTCCCATGTATTTGAAAGTCTTGTGAATTTTCTAATTTCATATGTTTTTTTTCCTAAATAGGTGCTTGATCCAAGTAACATGGTAACCGATGTAATTAGATGCATAAGTTAGGGACCTAGTAAAAGGGTCCAAACATGATCTCTTTATTTTGTAAATCATTATAAGTTTCACATTGAGGGATGGAGTTTGCATAAGTCCACTTCCAATTTTGGTGTATGCATAGGGGTCCAAATATTGTCCAATCAAAAAATGATTATTACAAAAAACTTTAATGAGTCCTAGGATTAGAGAATGGTGGATTTCAATAAGAAAGGTAGTTTTGTTCAATTGTGAATGGTTTATTCATACCCTTGATAGGAGTACAAGAATCCTTTCGTAATACGGGATTGTAAAAGTATGTGCCACTCGCAAGTATGGCAAATATGACCCTTTCATCCTGGCATGATAAACAATCTAAGCATATTACACACAATGTCCTAATCAATGGAGAGATCGATTAGATTGGTTAGTGGTCATCAAGACAAAAGCACATGCCTAAGTTGATGCTCCATCTGTGGAGGCTTCAAATGATAGATTCCAAGATGATAATAACATTAATACATCACTAATTGTGGTTGAAGATGATAATATACTTTCACTAAGGGACGAGACTAGCTAGTGATAATGATGAAGTGCAATTGTTATTGGAAGTGGTATTGGAAGGAGAATAGATGATTGTTTGAGGAAGATGAAGAGAAGCATTATAAAAGAGAAAAAAAAACATGATTTCTGATGGAAAAATTTGTCAAAATTTTTTATTAGAAATCCATCGAAAAAGTGACAGAAATTAAAAAAGCCATTGGTTATCGATCATCATATTCCACCAAAGAATCCATTAGAAATATTTTTAAAAAAAATCCTTCATACAATAATTTTCATCAAAATTTTATTGTAAAAAATTTTGCTCACTCTTTTTGATGGAACTTATTGTACAACTAATTTCTAATGAAAAAAATCCATTGTACACATACAAAAACCTTTAAACAACTAGCATACAATTTGCCACTCATTTTCCTTCTTTTTTACTTCTACTATCGCACTAGAGCTCTTTTTTACTTTCCAAGCTTGATTCTTACGCTTTTAAGGTATTTTTCACAAATCTAAATTGATTAAATTGTTCTTACTACTATGTTTTACATTTTTACTAATTGTTTTTTTAATTATTATGTGTTTCATGATTTATTCAGTTTTTCTTATTTTGCTTTATGTAGTTTTGTGCTTTAGTTTGTGTACGAGTTTTTTTGTCACTTCTCCTGCTTAGAAACAGATGTTAATAAATATTTTTAGTTATTAGTTAATTAGTTATTAACAATTTTTCAGGTTTCAGGAGTTAATTTTTAATTAATCATTGTATTTCCTTCTATGTTTGAATAATTATATATTTTGAATTATGTTTAGAAATTATATATATATTAAATTAGATTGAGTAGGATTAAGTAGTTAGATGGCATACTTAATAGTGCTGTTGATTTTATTTTAGGAATTATGCATGTTTTGAGTTAGAACCTACTTTTATTTAGAAATTGTTTATATTTTGATTTTCTTAATTTTTGAAATTATTAATTATATTGTAGATATTCATTATTAAGTTTGTAAATAGATTTAATTATTGTTTATTATTTACTAAGTAAGAGAAAATATAATAATGGAATTATTTATGAACTAAGAAAATTCTATAAATAGTTTCTCCTATATATTTCCATAAATATTGAGTAATTTTTTTCCTATTTTAATTAACTTCAAAAAACTAATTTGAAAATTCTGGAGCACTGTAGGTGGATGTATGATAGACTTCTTCCAGGATGTAGTAGATGTAAGATGGATTTTCTGAATGGAGTGGAAGAATTGATCAATTTTGTAAAAATTCAACCAATTTATTTATGTGATGCTGAGATGAGGTGTCTGTGCTTTAAACATAAATATAGAAAATTTTTACCTCATGATAAAGTTAAGTTGATTTGTATAAATTTGGATTTAAATATGATTAGTAATAATAAACTGATCATGGTGAGGAAAGACTTATATAAAAGGGATAGTCTTCTAATGGTGTGACACGGGATTTGCATGATGCAAATACTAGGTGTGAGAACATAGTGTTGGAAGCTAGTTGGCTAGATGTTGCAACTCACTTTGAACGTAATATAGAAGAGCCTCCAAATAGAAAAATCCATGACTTTTATGAAATGTTAAAATGTAAATCAGCCATTATGGATAAGTTGTACTAACTATTTAGAACTGTCATTAGTAATAAGAATGTTAAGCTTAAAATCTGACTTCAACTTAATACCAAATTCCTTTGATCAAATTATGCAACTTATGACTAAGACACATTTGTTTGATAACATTGTTCCTCCTAATTTTTATGAAACTAGGAAGTTAGTGAAGAAGTTAGGATTGGGGCATAAGAAAATAGACTATTGTATGAAAGGGTGCATGTTATTCTACAAAGAGGTTAGATTTGATAGAGAATGTAGATTTTGTGGTTTCTCTCAATATAACAAATAGAGGATAGGGGCCAGAATAGGAAAGAAGTTTCTTTCACTAGAATGTATTATCTGCCATTAATCCCAAGTGCTAAATTACTTCAAGAGAATGTATAAAGAAGTTTCCTTAAAGGGAATGCATGATCTACCCGTATATATGAGTGCTAAATTACTTTATCCATCTTTTAGTATATATGATTATTTTCCAATTATGTCATCATGAATATTTACAGATGACAGGTTGTAAGGGTGAATGAGGAGGTAGAGGATAGTGGTCTCAGGGAAGAGGTTCCCCTCATGATTCCCCTGGTAGCAGTTTGCCTGCAATGATTGGTTAGAGCCTACTATCTGTCATTCCTCTTAGTTATGCTTTCACGCCTACACCTAAACCTACATCTGCCCAGATGAAGCCACCTAAACAAGTGTCGATGCATACACAATTGCAATAGTAGCAGGACCCATCTCTAGAGACATAGAGGACACCATTACAAATGGTGCCTACATCTTTAGGAGTAGAATCTACCACCAGATAGCCTCCATTCCTTGGAGTACTCATACTTGGTCTTAGGGAGGCCATTATACTATACAAGATGGGGTATGTATTCTTGATTATAAACTTTATTTTTAACATGAAGTTTATTTTTTAATTTCTTAACTATATTTATTTTTATATGTTCAGATTCTACTTAACCCATGAGCTAGTGGACACTATACACCACATCATCATGAGCAAGTATGAAGGTGTATAAATTATATGGAAGAGTATTTTGGAACCTACATGATGTTATATGTGGAGTTTGAGGTAAATTTTCCATGCTTTATTTATAATTTAAATTTCTTTTTTAAATTATTCTCTGACTATTTGATGTATTCCTTATTTTTTTAATTGTAGAAGTATCGGAAATGGAACCCTTCTTATGTGAAGGACCTAGAAGAACTTCAACCACAAGAGTTCCAACAAAATGAATGATATACTAGATAAGGTGCAAAAGAAGAGGCCTATTCAACCCAGCTAGATCAGGGATGAGGAGTGGAAATGGCTTCTCATGCTCTAGGAGAACCCTAAACTCAAGCCTAAGTCTAAGTAGAATAAGAGAAAAAGGGCATCAGATGCAACTAGATAGGGATCCTCTTCGCATGCTAGCAGATCTATTCCCATAGTAGAGCATCAACTATGCATAGTAATGTTATTTTCACTTAATTTTATTTATGCCATTTACATTTGTTATGGTTATGTTTATACCACAATCTATACTATCTAAGAAAATATTCATGTTATGTAGATAGTTAAGATTAGGGTCGAGTGACCTATGGATATCTTGTTTCGTCGCACCCACATCTAGAGGGATGACTAGTTGGTCTCACTTGAAGCTATACTATCCTATGTAAATAGTTTCTCTTAACTCAGATTTTTTGTTATTATTGTATTGTATGTTGGGTAGTAAAAATATTACATTTACAATATTAAATAATTAATTATTTTAATTTATAGGAGAATTTCAACAAAAGAAAGGAGGATTTAGCTTAAACTCAGGGTAGAGAGGTCTTGAAGGCTCTAGGAACAGGACTAGTGATGTGCTAGGGCCATTTGATCATGATTTAAGGGTGGACACTATGGGTGGGACCAAGAGGGGATATGTCTATGATTAAGGTATAAGGGCACTATAAGGACAATTGCAATGGCCTTTATATCTTGCATTAAGAGCATGTCACCTACTGCATTGGAGTAACTCATATGTACTGCTGCTGAGATGTAATAGTAGATATAGGTTATTTTTGCTTGGACAAAGCACCATTTGTAGACTTAGTAGTGGCAGTAATGCTAGCATCTACCATCTTCTCTTCCATCTCATCCTCATGCATTTGGCTACCACTAGCCCTTGATTACTACCAGCCACCTCCCATTTACATATATTCGCCGTCACCACAGCTTTCTCTATAGTCAGTTCAACCACAATTAGCCGGAAGTACAAGATAGCCCTCTGGCTTGCAGCAATAATAACAATAGGAACAGGAAGATGCTACCCAGGATCAAGAGATAGATGATTAATTCTTTTTTGATCTTAGGTTGTAGTTATATTTTTATGTTTTTATTTTAATAATATGTTTCATATATAATTGATTTGAATAATAAAATTATGAATTATTTTACTAATTTTATATATTCATAATTATTCATGTACATTGTATTTTAATTTTTTATTATAAATTAAATATTAATTTTTAGAAATTCGAATTAAAAATATTAAAACTAATTTTTTATTACTAATTAAAATTTATTTTTTAAAACTTATTTTAATAAAAATGTCAAAATAGAATTTGTTGACACCAAAATTCGATCAACAGGTTTCCTCAGTACAACACCCCTGACTGCATGTTTGAGAAAGAGTGAAGATGAATAGCAAAAGTTTAAGGAAAAAATTAGGAAGAGAACAATGACATCGAGGACTTATCATGGTTCAGCCAAAGCCAGTTATCGGCCCCTATATCCACGTTACTCTTTTGTTATTTGCTTTCCAAAGGTCTTGCTAGACCGAGTTACAATGACTAAATCACTTTTTCATGGCTAACGGTGTATCCTTCTAATGAGGATTATAGATACAAGAGGCTTTCTTTCACTAGTGGGGTTTTCTGTATAGTTTTCTTCCTTTTTCCTATGGTCCCTTCCCTCCTATTTATAGTGAGGGAGAGGGTTATAAGAGTAATCTTCTTGTTCGGTAAAATGATCACCTTCGCCGTTCTTAGCATTAAATGCTTGTTGTCGGATAATTAATGCTGGGCAAATCATTGTCAGATTTCCGAGGAGCTGATGTGTATTGCTTGAGGCCTGAGCTGTCAACTTTTCTGGCATTTTTAAGACTGCTAACTAGACTTTGTATGATCGATGGACTAAAGGGGAGACCTTCGCTCTCATTTGGTTGCCTATTGGTCTTGGTCGGCACGATTATAACCCTTCATATCTTAGGTCCCGTGGTATAGCAAGGCCTCGTGGCAAAGCGGGACCTCGCGGCCCTCTTTCAGCGATCACGGTCTCTTTTGGCAAGTTGAGTTCTGCCCTAAATCCTTTCTTCGTTCAATTATACTCCCCTGGATGTCGTCCTTCTCGAACCTTATATCTTAATAACGCCCATAACAGAATTTAAAAAATTATATTAACTAAAATTTAAAAAATAATATTTATTCTAGAAGATTTTTGATGACTTTTAGAATGAAATCTATAATGAATTTTTTGATAGGTTGCCGATGGCTTTCAATGGATTTCTGACGGCCATAAAAGAGAAAAAAATTCTATGAAAAAATTGTCCCCTCAAAATCTATTGAAAATTCATTTTTGATGAAAAACAAATTCCAGCAATGATTTGACCGATGACCATTTTTCGTTAGAGATCTATAGGAAATTGATACTTTTGATGAAAATATCATAATTTCCTATGGAAATTTCCATTTGAAATCACTTTTTTTTTTTTTTTTTTTTGTAGTGGAGGAGGAAGAAGAGGATGATGAATATGCAAAAACTTAGAAGATTAGATTAGTAATGGTTGTGAATTTGATATCGAATTGATTTGATTCATTTTATTTGATATTAATTATGTTGGCTTTTAGATTGGTTTTATTTCATATTAAGTTTGGCTTGATTTTATGTTATATGAAATAATTTAGGTAAGTGAAATATATGTTGGTTGAATTATCTATTTATTTGGTTGAGATTTTTCGTAGGGTAAATGGAATAGGGTGGATAAGTGAAACAAAAATAGGACTTCACTAGTTAACAACAAAATTAGTGACATATTGACCTATAATTTTCTACTTATCGATAGAATTAGTGATAGTTTGACCTATATTTTCTAGTTAGTGACAAGCAATCTAAAATTACCTAATTAATTTTATCATATATTTAAATTAGTAATGAAATTAGTGATGAAAAATATCACTATGCTCTCTAGAATTTATTTATAGTGATGGGATAATTTTGTCACTATAAATATCAAAAAATAGTTTTAGCTTATCCTTTTTAACATTCACCAGCAAAATTAGTGACAGAATTTGGTGATAGAATTAAAAAATTCATTGCTAAAATTTTAGCTACGCCAACTTTAATGATGGATGTTTATTTGTTTCTAGTTTTATCACTGACATTTTTATCGATGAATTCTCTTACATCAAATCCCTAAAACCTGATTTTCTTGTAGTGTTAATTTAAGGAAAAAAAACAACGAATTAAATTTAACAATAGAAATTCCATTAGTAAATGAAAAATAAAATTTTAATTTAATGATATAAATGCCTTATTAACTTGGAAAAATAGCAAGAAATGTTCATATTTAGCAACAGAATATTCCATCACTAATATATATATTTGTCACTAAATTGGGAATTTATGGAAAATTATAGGCATCATTAAATTGGGAAAATGTGGGATAATTCTAGCAATTTTTATAGCAAACCAAGCAATAAGCAACAAACACCCTGCAAATCAAATCCAACATAGGACATAATAGAAAGACCACCATTTTATTATTATTTATCTATTCACATTGAAAAAAAGAAATGCTAGTATCCATTATAAGATAAAGAAAAAAAACTTATATATTACAAAAATTCAAATTCAAATTCAAATTCAAAGTTCAATAAATTGAACCCTAGGACTTAAAGGATGGAGGCTAAGGCTTATCATTCTCAGTGGTGAAGGTCCCAAAAGTTATAGGATCTCGCCCTTTTATTTTTGTAAACTACTCTTTTGACCTTTAAATTGGATTTTTATTTCATAAGATTTTTCAATAACATTCTATTGGATGATAAAGATAATATTTAAGTCACTGATATAATTAGGAATTCAATTACCAATTGATCAAATTAAATCAGTTTAGTAATTAATAGAATTTAGAAATGTAGTGCAACAAAATATTAGAAAGTAAAATGCAGAAAGATAAACAAAAATACTAGAATTTTAAAGTGGTTCAAATTAAACTGAAATTACATCTACTGGATGAATCCTTAACTGGATGATCACTTTTATTACTCAAAAACATAGGAATTGACTAGGCTGTTGAACACCAATTCTTACATAAGACTATGATTGGGCTCTTGCTAACCTATAGATACAATTACACTACACCTTCTACTTAATTGTGATCAACCTTATAACTAAAGAAGATGCAAAGGAAGATTGACCTCTTCCTTGTATTTCCAATTCCTATCAACCTAGAAATTGTGAAATTAAGATCAAGAAATAAAAGTTAGGTATATAATACCAGCCATTGAGATGAAAAATCAAATGTGATTTGTAGAGGTAGAATTTAGATCAGATGAAACTCAAAGGCTTTCTCTATTTTTGCACTCTGAAAATATGAAAAACTGAAAAATTGTGTTGTGTTGAAATAAGGTGAAGGCTATTTATAGCTATTGTAACGGACTTTTGAAAAATAACTAACTTTCAACCTTGAATCGATTCGTGAATTGATTCAAAGTAGTTACCAGCTAATGAATTGATTCACTTATGAAGATAATCAAGAACTTCTTCATTGAATCGATGCATGAATTGGTTTAGCCTTTGGCATAAAAAAGTTGTGAATTGATTACCTAATTGATTTAGAATATTTTCTAATATTTCGATAAAGCATTTTTCAAAAACTTTTCTTTGTGAATCGATTGCTAAATCAATTCGAGTACATTCCATAAGAGTTGTTGTATGAATCGATTCACATAGTAAAAAAGAATAATTTTTTATAAAAATTCAACTTGTGGGAATGCATTGAAAACATAGCTAGAAAATATTTGTTTTAAACTCATTTTATTTGATTTATTTCTACCTCAGTTTATCTATTTTTAGAAATTTATTTAGATCAAAACTAATTAGAACACACTTAGAAAAAATCCTAGAAAAACTAATAAAAACTAAAACAAATGCTGGATCTCTTGATATCTTGAATGTCACTTGATTAGCTTTAAGTTTGCAAAATGAACAAATACTTAAAAGCATACAGTTAGCTCATGGCATCAATTAAAATTGTTTTTCAAATATCAAAACTAAAGAATATATGCTTGCAAGGCTAACAAATGGCCTTATCATCCTTTTTTTATTAGTTAGCTCCCTCAGGAATGGTTAGAGGTGGCTGTGGTCTGGATGGAGGTGGGTGTGTTCTAAATAGCTTATCAAGAATAGGTTTCGAAATGCTTAAATTCTCAAACATCATTCTGAAATAGTAATTATTGTGCTCAATCTAGGCCTACTAAGTAGAAAGCTATTGTTGTTGGGCAGTCATGACCTCATTGTTTCTTGTAATCTTAGATCATGCCTCTATAAGCTCTTCATTTTAGCACTAGATGGTATGAAACAACTCTTTTATTTGAGGCACAAACATGACAAATGAAGGCCTAACAATGTTACAAGCCTCCAAACCTATACCATAAATGTGACCGTTCTTGTTTCAACTTTTGATCACTTTCATCCATATTGTTGTCTCATCCACTTGTGTGTTATTTTAGCTAAAGTGGAAGCCTAAGAAAAATGCTCCTCCATAATCTTCTTGTAGTTGCACTATAAGTTAACCACAAAAGTAAACACAAATTTCACACCTACATATGAAAGAATAAATGAAATAGGATCTGACATTTACATAAGTCTTCTTTCACATGGAGTTAACAATTTCCTATATGCCCTTTTTGAATTAAGTCTTTAAGAGGATTTCACCTTCGGTTGGCATGTGGCCTAGAGTTGCTATCTATATTTGCATAGAATAGAAAAGCAAAGTACTTTACTGGAGTTTCCATATGCAATTACATACAATAGAAAACCAAAAAACATTATTCATTATTTTCCTCTTGTTTTTTGACATAGAGATTGAACCTTTAATGTGTAAAGAGCCGCTAGTAGCAGATGCCCTATTCGTCTTATTTACCTCTTACCTTTTTTTTTGAAATCTTCATTCTTCCACTTCTCTTTCAAACTCACTGCAACATTTCTTAGATACGACAATGAATTGAACACAGCACATAAGAAATTGTTGCCTATAATAAGTATAACAATTATTTTAATAAATGTTGCTTATCATGTTCCTTTAGGTGATGAGTGTTAGGCAACACACAATAAGTGTTACTAAAGGTATCATTCTGCAAAAGTTATTCATTTAGTATGTTATTTTATACTCCTTCTATCCCACAAAGATGGTCTTGTAGGTATCCTCACACAAATTAGGAAATGTTAGTTAATATAATTAGAGTAATTAATTTTGTTAATATTGTTACTTTTATACCCCTATTAAAACCTGTGAATGAATGTATTTCAATTTTAGAGTGCCTTCCTAAGGAATGATCCATAGAAGTACATATCTACACATGAAGTTTATTTAACTTAAACTTTTTTTGTTGTGAAACTTGTTACCCATCAAAAATTCAATTTAGTAATGTGCCAAATTAAGAGTTTCATGTTCAACAAATGCCAAATTAAGAGTTTAATGTTTAGTTAAGTGCCAAATTTTTTTTTTCAAACTTGCCAATTAAATATTGATAAAAAAATTTCAATTTGGCTAATGCGCCAAAGATTTTTCCTTCACCTACCAACTTGTTTTCAATCTTTCAAATAGAACTGTATAAATAGAGATACATTCCCTCACCTAACAATTAAAAAATGTATAGTTCATCAAGAATTACTACTTCCATTGATTTGAATGATTTGCCTAAAAATGTCCACTCACCGAACAATATCTATTTACCTTCACCACTAAATACTTTGATTGATTTGGATCAGTTTTTAGAAAATGTCCCCTCACTTGATCATTCTATAGGCAATACTTTGATAGGAGCAACAGAAATGCATCATGGAAAAAGGAAAAATTTTAGTTTTGATAAAAAGATAGCTATTTTTGAAATGCTATTCTAAGAAAGCAAAGATGGAAAGTTACCAAGAGGAGTCACTTCAAAAGTTGCCAACCTTTTTTCTACATCTCCTAAATTAATTTCTTGAATTTGGCATGATGTAAATGGTTGTGAACCAGATTTTTGTTCAAAACTTGTGAAAAAGGTTAGATCGAAGTTGATTTAGAGTGACTGAAAGATATCCTTTTTCATCGTCTAACAATTATAAGATCCTTATCAATGGCTTTGTGCTTGCCAAAATCAACTTTACATAGAAGAATCAAAGAAGGAGATATTCAGCCATACTCTAATCTTGTGAAGCCATATTTATTGAATCAAAATAAGAAAGCAAAGTTGGAGTGTTGCTTGTCAATGATTGACAAATGTATCTTTATATCTAAACCAATGTTTGTTAACATGTAAAATCAAATTCACATTAATGAAAAGTGGTTTTATATGTCTAAGATGTCACAAAAGTATTATTTCCATTTGGATGAATTAGAGCCCTTTCACACATGCAAAAGTAAAAGATTTATTACAAAACTTATGTTTTTGGCTACTATAGCTCATCCATAGTTTGATGCTACTTCTAATGAAGAATTCAATGGGAAAATTGGAATATGGTCATTTGTGTTTAAGGAAATAGAAAAAATTGTAGAGCAAGTTCTTTAGAGACAAAACCAATTTTTTCAATCACCAAAGATTTTATTTGATCATTTTTAATCAAAAAATTGTTGCCTGCAATTAAAGAAAAATGACCATGTTCTAGTTCCAGGACCATCTTCATTCAACAAGATAATGCATAAACACATTTAGATGTTAATGATTTTGAGCTTGTAGAAATTGCAAGAAAAGATGGATTCAACATTCATTTATATTGTCAACAATAGTCCCGATATGAATGTCTTGGTTCTTGGTTTCTTTAAAGCAATTGATTCACTCCAACACCAAGATGCTCTAGCTATGATTAATGAATTTGTTTCAGCTGTGCAGAAATCTCATGATGTATTCCTAACTAAAGATTTAAATAATGTGTTTTTAACATTACAATCATGCATGGTTGAGGTGATGGGAAATTTTGGTGGGAATAACTACAAGATTCCACATATGAGCAAACAAAAATTGATTAGAAATGGACAGCTACTGAATTGTATCGAGTGCGGCTCTTAAGTTTTGAATGAAGCAAAGGTAGCTCTCTATGAAAGATGGTAATTTGATTATTTAGATTAGTTTGTAGTCTGTTTTGTTTTTTAAGCTCTTCTAGTTATATGTTGGAAAAGATTAATGGCTACACACTTGTTAGCCCTATTTTTGTCATTATTTGAATACTATTCCTACATTTGTAATGAATATTTTTAGATTTTGTCTCATCTACAAGTTGGAATTAGTCTACTTGGGCCTTCTTCTTGTTTTATTCTTTGGTTTGTTTGCATTTACAAGGCTCCATCTACTAGTTTGCATAAATCCAAAAGAGTATACAAAATAAGGAAAATATAGAGACATCATTTGTATCTCAAAAACATAATTTAAACTTCATCAGCACATATATATATATCTCAAAAAAAAGAAAAGAAAAGAAAATAGAGCATATAGTTAAAAATGTTTAACGTTTACATCCAAAAATGACAAAATATATCTAAACATGAACATGATAGCAACATTTCATTTTTTAAACAATTTGATATTTTTAAGCTATAGAAAGTTGGGTAGAAAATTCTCAGACAGGATCTTAACTAGTAGAACTTGGATTGAAAAATTCTCATGATTTGAGAAATAATATGCTCATATTTTTGAGCTGGAGAAATGTAACCATCTTCTTTAGAACTTTTGAGGGAATGTGGAAGTTATTCTAGTTTCTTATTCATAATTGAAGGTGATAATGATGATGTTTGGAATATATTTGATTAAATATTGGAGTAGTTGAAAAGTGTATATAAATTCTTGTTGTAAAACTAGTTTTTACTATTCCAAGAATTAATTAAATAAACTTTAATCTAAATTAATAAATTATTTGACTATTTTTGTGATAACCAAGTAAAATAAATGAGGAAAAAAATATGTATTTGACAAATAAATCATAATTTGAAAATAGAAATTAGAGTAAAATTTGGGACAGACAAAAATAGAAAGGAAGACTATCTTTGTGGGACGGAGGGAGTATTTAATTTTGATTTTAGGCAATGATTTCCTATCTAAGATTTAATTTTATAATTATAACTCCCTTTTATTTAAACTCTTTTTAATTAATATCAATTTCATTAATTAATTTTGATAACCCCTTCGTAACAACTTCACATGATAGAATTCACGATGCTCTTTGACTTTTTCTCACTACCAAAGCACACGCCAACTAAAAGCTCATAGACTCTTATCTCCATTAATGCACCACTCTAGCAAATCAGTGGTCGATTGTTGGTTGCGGTTCAAGAATTTTCCATTACCAAATATCTTCAATCCCACTCCTTTACATTTTCTCAATATGGGTTTTCTTTTACGGATTTACTTCTTACATCTCCATATATATATATATATATATATATTCGATATTTAACTTTAGATAACTAATAGTAGCAAGAAATTTTAATTTTATAATTGTCCATTTGAGAAAAAATTTCTAAGTATTGAATTTCATCCCATATATGAAGCAACATAGGATTTAATGCGAAAAGCATAGTTTATTAAAAATTTTATGGTTATTGCAAGTTAATGTTGCAATTGTTATTCTTAACCCCTATTTTTCTAAATTAAGTAAACTTGTATTTTGATGACGACAAATGATTTTGATTGAGCTAAATTGATTTATTTTTAGTGGCTCATTTGTGGATGGCCTTGGGCTTTAGGTTGAAGATGTAGATTAGGCCATGCTTTGCATATTTTGTAAAGATTTAGAATTATTAGAAGTAGCTCAAATGTGAAAGTCATTATTTGGAAGGTTTGCCTCTTGCTTTAAACAAAAACCTTTTGAAAAATTATACCAAAAACAATCCAACATCTTACTAAATGATTTGCCATATTTATTTAGCTTGAAGTTGAGTTTTTGAAGTGTTTTTATAAGGTTCAAAATAGTTAAAATTGTCTGCAATATCTTTCAAAATTTTATTTTTTCATCTCCAGGCCTTTTGAGTTGAATCAATCTTTTTTAACTATTTTCACAATCATGCTTGTGAGAATAGGCCAAGCATTCATGCCTTGCAATTCAAACCAAGATTTGAACTAATTTTTGTGCAATTTGAATAGATTCTTCAAAACCTTGTTTTGTGATTCTAATCATGATTCTGTTCACATGCAAGGTTTGCAACTTTAGGCAAGCATAATTGCATTTTACACTATATCTTGGCAATTTAAATTGAAGCCTTCAAATTTGAGTCTCACAATAATAATTGTGATTTTACTTGAATTTTAATTTTTAAACTTATAATCATGTTCACACATTCAATTTTACGCATAACATCTAGTTTTTTTATTGTGTATTTTTATTTGTTATATATACTCATTTCACACATATTCTTAGTGTGAAAATCCAACTCTTTGAAGGCAAACACTTTCGAATACATCTATTCTTCAATACTTTACATCCTCTCTTACATTTGAGCTAAATTTAAGTGAATCTAATCCTATTGTGCTTCATATTTGTATCTTGAATTGTTGAATTCTTGCCAAATTTCTCTTATAATCAAAATCAAACACTACTAGGTTTCTTAAGAGTAGCCTTACCTAGGGAAGAAAAGTGGTTAAGCTCTTTCTTTCTTTTCTTTGAGTGAGGATCTCAAAGGGGTTGCAATTATGGTTGAGCAATTGTTGTATTTTGGCTTCTTCAACTGCTAGTCCAAACCTGGAGGTTTTCCTTATAATGGATTTGAGCTTGGTTAAGAGCTTGGAAGTGGATGTACACCTTGAAATCAATTTTTCATGGGGAAATCACTATAAATCAGCATTTGAATCTCTCTACCCTTACTTCTTTACTTTTTACTCTATACCTTGTTTAGATTAATTATCATTCATTTTCTTGTTGGATTGTTGATATTGTGTTGGCTAGAGTTTCTGCATTTTTAGAGGATAAACATTTTTTGTTTCCAAGAGAATTTACTATTTTTGCTAAATTTTATAAGAGGTTTGAAGGAAACTATTTTAAAATATAAAATCCTAAAACTAATTCACCTCCTCTTGGTGGAATCCATAGTTACAATTGGCATTATAGTTTAGCTTTTGGTATTAGGTGTAACTACCTCAAGAGGATCCCATGGATTCCAATTATTTTAGTATTCTACCTGAGTGTTCTCCATTGAACAAACCCCTTCGGTTCAATGGTCGACATTACACTTATTGGAAACAAAAAATGAGAGATTTTATTCAAGCTACTGATATAGGCATGGGGGAAAATGGAAGGTGGATACAATCTTCTGACCAAGATTGAGAACAATATAACCATTTTGAAACTAAGAAGTGAATGGAATGAAGATAACAAAAAGAAACATTTTCTTGCTTCTAAGGTTAAATTGATTGCATCCAATTCCCTTTGGGCAAATGAATATGAGGAAGTATCAAATTGTCCTATTGCTAAAGATATGGGATGCTCTTAAAGTGGCTCACATTGGAACTACCCAAGTGAAAGCTTCAAAGGTCTGTACTCTAGTGTCACTATAGAAATAGTTTAAAATGAATGATGGTGAATCTATAAAGGACATGGTTCAAAGATTTATTACTATTATTAAGCACTTGAGTATTCTTGGTAAGAAATTTGAAAATGCTGACTTGGTGCATAAGGTCTTATGGTCCTAACCATTGAACAACAGCCTAAAATCACTGCTATCAAGGTATACATGAAGATGGGTATACCATCTCTTCAAGAGTTGTTTGGGAGCTTGGAAAAGCATGAAATGGAGCTAAAAAGATACTCCAAGAATGATGATGATAAAAGGAGGAAAAACCTAACATTGAAAGTTACTACAACATTTGAAGAAGAAGAGGATGATGTGGAAAGCCTAGAGGACTTCAATGAAGACGATGATGTAGTCCTTCTAACTAAGAAATATCAAAGGCTTATGAAGACTCATAAGTGTAGTGGTCAAAGGAAAGGTCCCCCTCCTAGAAGGAATGATAATAAAGGAGAGCAAAGTAATTCTTCCACTCCTACATGCTTTGAATGCAAAGTGCCAAGTCATATCAAATCAGACTGGCCTACATATCTCAAAATACTCTTGGAAAAGAAAAGGAAGAAGAACAAGCAACCCATCAAGAGAGCTCCTCTTGCCACTTGGGGAGATGAGGATGATGATTTAGCTTGTGAGGATGAAAAAGATAAAGAAACCTTGCTTTGCCTTATGGCCATAGGAGACAATGATGTAAAGGTATATGACGAAAACTCATTTTACTCTAATGATGATTTTGATGAGTTACATAATGAGTTATATAATAATTTGCTTAAACAAAAGAAAAAATTTAGTCATTCTAAGAATATCATTGCTTCTTTAGAAAGTAACATTAACAACTTACAAAAAGAAAATGATGATTTAAAGAAAGAAAATGAAAGCCTTAAAATCAAAATTGATGATTTGAACAAAACTTTGGAAAAGTTCACAAATGGTAAGAAATCACTTAATACACTATTTGGAAGCTAGATGTGTGGTTTTAACAAAGAAGGTCTTAGATATGTACCAAGTATGCCAAAATCTTTTTACAAAAAACTCTTCGTTAGAAAGCCTATGGGAAACCAACCATATATAATGTGTCATTATTGTGGACAAAGAGTCCATAACATTCATTCTTATGCCCACAAAAGGAACACTTATATTCAAAGTATTGGTAAAAATTTGGTTTGGCTTGCTAAAGCTTCCTCCTCTAAAGCTATTAACCTTGGTGGACCCAAGATTGCTTAGGTACTAGCTTCAAAAGAATGATTTCTCTTATGTAGGTGTGTGGGAAATCCCAAAGCAACATGTAGGACCTATTTGGTAACTGTTTTTAAAATAAAAAACCTATTTGGTAAAACTATTTTTAAAAACAGTTTTGAAAATTTTATTCTGAAATCCTGTTTTAAAAATTATTTTTGAAAATAACTCTGAGTTGTTTTCAAAAACAATTTTTAAAAATAGAAAAATAGAACAAGTTTCCAAACAGGCCCGTAGTTTCTTGATAGTGGATGCTCTCGACATATAATCGGTGAAACGCCAAGTTTTTCTCGCTTTCTGCTATTGATGTTGGACTTGTCACATTTGGAGATAATGCCAAAGGAAAGGTTATAGGTAAATGAAGAGAAGGTAAAAATATTAATTCTAGCATAGAAAATGTGTTGTTAGTCAAAGGATTCAAGCATAATTTGCTTAGCATTAGTTAATTCTATGACAAGGGGAATCAAGTCACCTTTGACTCCACTTGTTGCAAAGTTGAGAATATAAATTATAAGTAAATTAACCAGTTGGCAAAAAAGTTTAATATTATTTATATTATTGATATTGATAATGAACTAACTATAGATTCAAAATGTTTAGTTAGCTTGAATGATGCTTCATGGATTTGGCATAAAAGACTTGCACATGCTAGTATGGATGTTATTGGAAAATTGTATAAAAATGATCTAGTAGTTGGTTTGCCTAAGATTAAATTCATTAAATATAAGATTTGCGGTGCATGTCAAAAGAGAAAACAAGTAAAATCTCTTTTAAACCTAAAAACTATGTTTCTACATCAAGACTACTTCAAGTACTTTACATGGACTTGATTGGTCCTTTAAGAGTTAAAAGCCGTGGCAGGAATTACTACATGCTTGTGATTATTGATGACTTTTCAAGATTCACATGGTCATTGTTTCTTGCTTAAAAGAGTGATACCTTTGAAGCTTTTAGGAAGCTTGCTAACGCTATCCAAAATGAGAAAAGATCAATAATAGCAAGTATAAAAAGTGATCATAGTGGAGAGTTTGATAACCATAAGTTTACTTGTTATTGTATTGAGAATCATATAAGTCATTTCTTTGCACCTAGAACCCCTCAACAAAATAGAGTTATTAAGGGCAAAACTAGATGCCTAGCAGAAATGGCTAGGACCATGCCTAATGATAGTGCTTTTCTAAAGTCATTTTGGGTGGATGCAATTAATAATACATGTTATGTTATGAATCATGCCTTGATAAGGCCAATTCTTAAGAAAACCCCTTATGAATTGTACTCTAGAAGAAAGCCTAATGTGTCACACTATTGCATTTTTTATTATAAATGTTTTGTGTATAACAATAGCAAAGACAACCTAGGTAAATTTGATGCCAAATTTGATAAAGCATTATTTATTGGGTATTCTCTTACTAGTAAAGCTTTTTGAGTATATAACAAGAGAACTTTACAAATAGAGGAATCCATCCATGTTGTATTTGATGAATCTACTCTAAGTGTTCACAGGAATGATGACAATGAGCAAGTAGACTCTTAGCTTCCTAAAAAAGATTCAAATGAGCTTCAAGAAAGAGTTGAAGAATGAGGAGACAAGGATAATAAGGAAGATGATGGAGCTTTTCCCTTGATCAATTTGGATGATTTGCTATCTAGCCACACATAAAAGGCTAAGAAAATCATGGAAAGCCATCTTAAGGAGCTAGTGATCAGAAATTCATCTCAAAGGG
This sequence comes from Saraca asoca, assembly GCA_026873985.1. Taxonomy (NCBI): domain Eukaryota; kingdom Viridiplantae; phylum Streptophyta; class Magnoliopsida; order Fabales; family Fabaceae; genus Saraca; species Saraca asoca. The sequence goes on from JANHAO010002473.1 coordinate 20,633, forward strand.
TAACTCATAATTTATTAAGGAATATTTGTGATTATTTAGCCTTTTTATCTTAGTTTGAACTTAAATTTGTTGATGATGCTATAAATGATGAGCATTGGTTCTTGGCAATGCAAGAGGAATTAAATCAATTTGAAAGAAACCAAGTTTGGGATCTTGTGCCAAGACCAATTGATCACATTGTTATAGGGACTAAATGGATTTTTAAGAACAAACTTGATGAAAATGATGTTATAGTTAGAAACAAAGGCCGGTTGGTTACTAAAGGCTATAGCCAAAAGAAAGGCATTGATTTCAATGAAACTTATGCGTTGATAGTGAGATTAGAGGCTATTAGAATGTTATTAGCATATGCTTGCATTAAGGGTTCAAAACTTATCAAATGGATGTTAAAAGTGCCTTCTTGAATGGTTAGATCATGGAAGAGGTTTATGTTAAATAATCCCCTGGTTTTGAAAATCACCTTTATCCAAATCATGTGTATGAGCTTAAAAAGGCTCTTTATGGTCTTAAACAAGCTCCTAGAGCTTGGTATGAATGCCAAAGCAAATTTCTTTTGGATAATTTTTTTTCAAAAGGTACAGTTGATATCATACTATTTATAAAATATAAAAGAAATGATATCCTTTTAGTGCAAATATATATTGACAATGTTATTTTTGGTGCTACTAATGAAATCTTATGCAAAGAATTTGTTGAGATTATGCAAGGTGAATTTGAGATGCTAATGGCAGGTCAGCTCAACCACTTCCTTGGTCTTCAAATCAAGCAATCAAAGGATGAAATATTCATTAGCCAAACTATATATACAAAGGAGTTGCTGAAAAGATTTGACATGGTATTCCATCAAACTTGATCTTAATGAAGGAGGTAAGAAAATTGATGTCACTATGTATAGAGGTATGATAGATAATTTGCTTTATCTTATTGCAAGTAGACCTAATATTATGTTTAGTGTGTGCATGTGTGCAAGGTTCCATTCTAATCCTAAGGAATCACATTTGATGGCTATTAAAAGAATCCTTAGATACCTTACAAGCACACCACACATAGGTATGTGGTATCCTAAAGCAAACTTCTATTGCTTGGTAGGTTATTTTGACCCCAACTTTGTTGGAAGTAGAATGGATCAAAAGAGTGCTAATGGAGTGTGTCAATTTCTTAGCCACTCTCTAGTCTCATGGCACAATAGGAAGCAAAATCATGTAGATTTATCCACTATGGAAGCAAAATATATAGCCGTTGATACTTGTTGCACTCAAATCCTTTGGATAAGACAATAATTATCAGACTGTGATTTGAATTTTGAGAAAATTTTGATTAAGTGTGATAATACTAGTGACATTAACCTTATAAAAAATCCTATTATGCACTTAAGAACTAAGGATATTGAAATAAGACATCATATTCAAAGGGGAGACATTGCCCTTGAATTTGTACAAATCAATTTTCAATTTGCAAGCATTTTTATAAAACCCCTTGATAAAAATTGATTTGCGTTTATTAGAAGATAATTGGGGATGTTGAATCCTTTGGAAAATGAGTTTATTTGAAGTGATTCCCTTCAGTTGTTTGGTTTCCAAGTAATTTCCATTGAATTTTCTATTTCAATTAAATTTTCGTTTACTACTTCTTTGAAGTCAGTACTGACTTAAGCATCGGAGAGTCCTTTAGATCTTTTTTTTGCAAGTTCCTTGTTTTTTTTATTGTTAATTCTTCACATTATTTAATAGATTATGCAGTTAAAAAGATCTTTATTCTTGTTGTGTTTCTACAGAAGTACTCAAAATTTGGAGTTTTGATAGGTCTTGGTGTATTTCGATTCAAATAATCCATTTTCACTTCATTTTTTGATTCAAATTGTCCATTTTTGCAAACTTTTGGGATGATCAGCTAGCTTCAAATTCAAATCGTTCAGCAATCTCTGGCTTCATGATTCTGATTGAGAGCCAAATTAGAGATGAACTTGTTTAGTCATGCTTTCATGATTATGCGCATGATTCAAATCACTCATGCTTTTTTGAGCATGCAATTCTGATCAATAGCAAAATATGTAAAGCCTGTGCACTTTTTTTTTTCAAATTAGACTCATTTCTTCTCTCAAACCCTAGGGCCTTTTCTTTCAAACTCTTTCACTTTATGAAACTCAAATTTCTCCTCTCTAAAACACTTTCCTACCTATTTTCCTCAATTATAATTGATTACAATCTTCCATTTCTCCTAAATCCCAAATCATCCCTTTCTCTCTCTTTTTCACAAATCATTATGATTGATCATTTCACCTTCGATTCGAAGAAGAGGAAGAAAGTCATGGGTGATAAAAGAACATATCACATTGACACGACTATTGAGATGTAGAAGTTCTTTCCCAATGTAGAGTCCTATGAAAGGTATGCCAAGTACAAAGAGAAGACTATTTCTCCAATTAAGTGTTAGGATAGAAAATTTCTAAAGGAAAGTCACCTAAAATTGCATGACTTACTAGAGAAATACAAAAATGCTAAATCTTGTTTGCTATAGTAGCCCATGTTATCCTAGGCTAGTAAGGATGTTTCATGCTAACCTAGGAGTAACAAATGGCAAATTATTTACCTTTATTATTAGAAAGGCAATAAACTTGGATCTAGAAACATTATGCAAGTTATTTGGAATGGAAGGAGTGTCTCAATTTATTACAAGCAAATATGTGGAAGAGTACTCTAAAGAAGAAGCCATTAAAATGCTCTTTCCTAACTCTGCACCAGTTGTCACCACCAGCAAACTAATCATCACTGGATTATCTATGAAGGATCGTCTCCTTTGTTGGACAATTTTGAAGATAATCCTACCATGCCATAGCAATTCCACCAACATAGCTAAAGATGAAATATTTCTGATGTGGCCATTGAAAAAAGGTTTGGCAATCAATATTCCATACCTTATCCTTTCTTACATGAGCACATTCTTAACAAAACCAAATCAAAGTTTCCTACCTTATGAAATGGTTCTAACTAATGTCTTCTTACATTTTGATGTACCTCTGTCCTTGGGAAAAGAGGTTGAAAATGTGGATAGCACAATTGAAATGAATGAAAAAACTCTACATCAGATGCAACACAAATTAATGAATAAGAGATAAGTGAGACAACATGGATTAGCTTCTCGAAGATCTAGTGGTGCTTCAGGCTCTAGTTTTAATGGTTCAGGAGATTTACAAAATGAGATATTGACTCTTCTAAGGTAGCTCCAACTCCAATAGAACAATCTCACTAACAAATAAATAAAAGGCTGGACTCCATTGAAGTGAACATGAATGCAAAGATTAAAGACCTTTAGAGTCAGTTAAACACCATGAAGTGCTAACTCAATGAAATTTAAGATGCTATTACTCCAGATGCTTCGAGTTTTTTTCCTAGTTGCTTTATTCTCTGATTGTTCCCTTAGACCCATTCCTTGGTTTTTACGGTTTTTAACTACTATTAGATTATGACTCTATTGGATATTATTTCTAAATTATAATTTGATCTTGATCATTTTCTGTGATATCTGTGTTTCTGGCTATTGGATTAATAAGTTGCTATATACTTTTTTTTATATGCCAAAAGGGGAAGTGTTTTGTATTTTAAGGATATGAGTATTGCATGCCTACAAAGGGAGGTTGTCATCTTGAGAGGAGCCTTGGTCTTTCTTGTTGAATTATGTTATAGGCTTTGATTGTATGATTGATACCTTACTAATTCCTAAAACTATTTGTCATCATCAAAAAAGGGGAGATTGTTATCCTTAGCTCCTAATTTTCTAAATTGAGCAAACTTATATTTTGATGACAACAAATGGTTATGGTTGAGCTACATTGATTTATTTTTATTGGTTCATTTGTGGATGGGGCTGGGCTTCAGGTTGAAGATGTAGATTAGGCCTTGCTTTGCATATTGTAAAGGTTTAGAATTATTAGATGTAGTTCAAATGTGAAAATTGTTATTTGGAAGGTTTGCCTTTTGCTGTAAACAAATTTTTTTTGAAAAATTATACCTAAGTCCAACATCTTGCTAAATGATTTGTCATATTTATTTAACTTGAAGTTAAGTTTTTTTTAGTATTTTTATAAGGTTCAAAATGGTTTGAAATATCTTGTAAAATTTTATTTTTTCATCTCTAAGCCTTATGAGTTGAATCAATATTTTTTTAACTATTTTTGTGATCATGCTCACAAAAATAGGATAAGTATTCATGCCTTGCTATTCAAATCGAGATTTGAACTAATTTTAATGCGATTCAAATCAATTTTTCAAAATCCTATTTCATGATTCTGATCGCATGCATTCCTAGACTTACTAAAGGTTTGCAACTTTAAGTAAGCAAAATCACATTTTACACTATATTTTGGTGATTTGAGTCAAAGCCTTCAAATTTGAATCTTGCAATTCTACTTGAATTTCAAATTTTGAACTCATAACTATGATTGCATATTCAGTTTTACACATAATAGCTAGTTTTTTACTATGTGTTTTCACTTACTATAAATACTTATTTTACATATTTTCTCAGTGCAAAAATCTAACTCTTCAAAGGCAAACACTTTCAAATACATGTTCTTCAATTTTTTACATCCTCTCTTACATTTGAGCTAAATCTGAGTGAATCTAATCCTATTATGCTTCATCTTTATATCTTGGGCTATTGAGTTCTTGTCAGATTTCTCTTGTAATCAAAATTAAACCCTGCTGGGTTTCCAAGGGGTAGCCTTACCTAGGGTAAAAGAGTGGTTGAGCTTTTTCTTTCTTTTCTTTGAGTGAGGATCTCAAAAAGGTTGCAATTGCAATTGAGCAATTATTGTACTTTGGGGTTTTCAAGTACTAGTCCAAACTTGGAGGTTTTCTTTATAATAGATTTGAGTTTCGTTGAGATCTTGGAAGTGGATGTACATCTTGGAATCAATTTTTCAAAGGGAACCACTATAAATCAATGTTTTGAATCTCTCTACCATTACTCCCCTACTTTTTGCTCTGTACCTTGTTTAGATTAATTATTGTTCATTTTCTTGTTGGGTTGTTGATATGCTGTTGGCTAGAGTTTCTGTGTTATTAAAGGATAAACATTTCTTGTTTCCAAGAGAATTTACTATTTTTGCTAAATTTTATAAGGGGTTTGAAGGAAATTTTTTTAAAATTATAAAATGCTAAAACCATTTCACCTTCTTCTTGATGGAATATATAGTTACAGCAAAGCCATCATTCTTACTTAATGTTTCAAGTGGTGGTGGAAGATTTTTCTTAGTCTTGGGTTTTTTTGGGCTCTTTTTTCAATCATTTTTGCTTAATGTTGCTGGTGGTGGAATTTTGTTCCCTATTTTTGTTTTTTATTTTGATCTAATATTGAAAGATAGAAGTAGAAGACAATACCAGAATGATTTAGCCTCGCCATGTGTTTGGCAAATTGCTTCTGTGATTTAGGAACAAGTGTTTGAGACCATTCACTTGGCGATTTGTACCGAAGTAAGCAGTATAACCATTCTCTTTCAAAAGATAAATTGAGATTCATTGTATTTTAGATGTGTTGGAGTTTAATATTTTTTAGTTTTTAGGTGTGCTTCATATAAGCGTTAAAAGTGTTCACGTGAGTATCTAAATGTTAAGAAGTATCGGACACGTTTGAGCACGACTTATTTTTTACACCATCTATGCTTGATAGGCTTTTTCTTTTATCAGTTATCCTTGTAAAGATATGTCATATTCTAGTTCTTATGTTTAAGATTTATTTAGTTGAAGTGCTCAGATACTTCAAAAAGGGATAGTTAACTAAATGTTGTTCAAACATTAGAGGATTTAATAAAAGTGGAAAATCTAATCAATTTTGCTCAAGTATCTGAGAATTTAATCAAAGGGAGAAATTTTTGTATCAAATTATGATAAAGTATTTGAGAGGTTTTTTTTATATTTTGTCTGTTACGTAGAATGCGCTTGCCTTTAGTTTCCACCAAGGCTGCAGTCTACATTTCTAAATCCGCGATAAACATTCTTTAATTAGAATGATTGCATCATGTTAAAGTTATTTTAACATTTTACTTACTCTTTATGTACACTAAAGGCTTTTTTTTTTTTTTTGTCTACACTGAAATTCTGTGTATTGCTTACATGTGCCACGTTCTATGATTTTTTATATACTATTTTTCTATGCTGCATTCTTTGGTGTGACTTTGTGCATTCCACAATATGCATTTCTACACAGAAAGTGGTCACAAATCAGTTCATAGTACTTTTTCTATGATAATATATTTTGGTCTTTGGATAGAAATAGATAATGTTGTAGTTGTTCTATAATAGTTCTCTTTCTTGTCATGATTTAGTGATATCAATTTCTTAGTAACAATTGACTAGTAGTTAATTTACTTATATTTGACAATTTGTACCAAACCATCGATTCTATTTGGTTTAGTTTTTCATGGAAAAAGTTTTGAGTAAATTAATACAATTGTTGGTATGTCTATGTGTTCACTTAATTTGAAACTAAGCCGTCGTTGCTGGAAGAACTCTATTGTACATTTTAAATTGATTCGGCTCATATTTATTTTTTTAAGTTGCTTATGAAAGTAATTTCATAATATTGATTTTGATTGTATCAGCAAAACTTTGTTGTTTAGGATCCCAAGCCTTTCCCAAGAGCTCTCTCTTATGATATTTCGAGCACAATGACGTTTTCATTATTGTTTTGCTGGATGAAAAGATAAAGGGAAAATTCAAATAGGTCTTCATTTGTTACTTTAAAATATGTTGTTTTGGTATCAAACCTTTTAGTTTCCATCAACTTTTCAATTTGATAAAGCTAGTGGAACACCTTTACTCGAAATTTGCACATAGTTGTTTGTTACTGAAAATCAAAGTGCTCTGCACAGTTTATGAAATTCTTCTACCATTATAATTGAACTATTCAACAAGGATCTTCTTCCATCCTTAATTTCTCTATTTATTCTTTTATTTCAATTTTTCTATGAATGGGAATGTTAATGTTTCTATTATTCTTCAATCACTAGATTTTCTATATATATGTATGTTCCTTTTCTTACTGTACTAGCCAGAACACATTCAAGAATAGTGGATTCTTTGCCTAATTTTTTGTTATGTGGAATGTTTTACCTTGACTCTCCACCAATGCTACAATATGCATTTGTCAATCCTCACTACACATTTTTCCAACTAGAAGATTGACTTGACAAAAGTGGGGATAAAATCAATCAAATTGTTAGCATTAGTATTTTGGGAGAAATTTGAAATGCTACAAGGGTTATTTTTTGTATAGTTTGCATCATTTGGATATCATTTACCTTGTTTATCTTTGTTTGATATGCTTTGTATTTCTACCAATTGAGTTCTTAAGCTGAACTATTTGCACCTTTGGAGGTAGTCATATTTATTGTTATTCAAGATTAACTAACAAGAATAAATCAATTTGTTTTATATGCTCATCAGGCTAGTAGAAGAAAATTTCATCTTGGTTATTCTATCTGTAAGAGTCAAGTCCTATGAATCTAGAAAATTTTGAACTAGAATTTTAGACTCTTGTTTATCTCTGGTTGTGCTCCTTTGATAGAGGTTTCTAATGGTTATGTGTATCTCACTACAGATAATATGTGATGAACATTATTTATATTTTATATCCCTTCTATGCTTAATCTTTTGTAATATTTATATGCTTAATTGATACTTGTAATTGGTTTTGTGCTTTAGTCAATTTTTAAGCTTTATTGAATTATATTGGTAATTGGGCACTGTTTTAGACTATTGCAGGTTTTTGGATGTATATTGAGTTTTGGATTTCAATTTTAGGTAATGTTGGATTTGATTTACTTATAAATGTAATATACATAAAGAGAATATCACATCTTAATCAAATCCTAAACATATTCATAATGCTCACATTGAATCTATGAGAAATAAATTAAACGGAAGCGTACCTTGATCCATTGATTGAATTGATCAGACAGATTTAGGATGGGT
>JANHAO010002474.1:0-28670 GCA_026873985.1 Saraca asoca
GTTGGAGCAAGGGGTGGTGAAATGGGCTTGTGATCCATGTCAATTGGGGCCTTAAAAGCTCCATTCTACAGAGCCCAATTTTTAGCAGATCTGTCTCTCTATTGCAGCCTAATTTTGACACCCAAAATGATTCATTTAGCTCAGGAATCCTTCATGAAAGTTGTGGCATTATGTCTTAGCTTCTATTTGGGCTTAGTTTTAGCTCATTTGGATTTCTATAGCTCAAGATATGGTCTACTGAAGGCATGAAAGTCAAGCTGTCTAAGAGACAGTATTCTGGTATTCTGGTAGTAACTTCATCTCCAAATTCAGGTAACCAAATGAGTGATTCAGCTCTTGTAGAGCTATCTCTTAGCTTTCTTACAAGATAAAAATCACATCAATTGGACAAGTATAGCTCAAGTTATGCCAGAATTACAGAAACTACTCAATTATGGCTAAAAATACAGAAATTTGCAAATTGATTCCAATTGACGCTAAATCCCAAATACATCTTAACTCAGCTGAAATTAATTCATTTAAGCTCTTAAAATGCTAAGCATGATGACAAATTAATGTATCAAATATTGTGTTATCAGTTAGTAATATAACCGGACAATTGATTTACTATCATTTATATATTAATCACCTTTTTAACTTTAGGTTCATATTACTTTGTGTGAAAATCAAGATGATTATATTATTCTGACAGTTGCATATTTTCTCCCCTGATATTAGGAATATAAAATTCATCCCTACACTTATATTTTTAGCCTCCTATGAAAGCTTATCGTTATTCATTGTGGTGGAGTAATTGAAACATATATTGCACATCTAAATTTTCTATATATTTATAAAAAGATATGGCTCCTACCTAAAACCAATTATGAAGGGGAAATTTAATGAAAATTTGTTGACTTGATGAATACAAGTCCTACAACATGTAAATTTTGTAAGTCCCTTAAGATATAAGGAGTCTTGTTTCGTAGACAATGACACAACTAATAATTTAGGATATTAAAATATATTATTTTAGCTAAATCATTTTTATGTATGAAATTATTTCAAGATGTTCAACAAATAATCCAATTGTCATACAATAATATTAAAGGCTTTTTATGTAAATTCACCAATATTATCAAGACATACTATCTTAATTACATAATTGAGAAATTGTACATGAAATCAAATTATATGAGGAAGTAATCTTGCAAATGCCAAGTTGTGGATTGACAATAAACACACACACGACCATCTTATTGAAGCATCAATTAAATGATAAACTATTTTCTTTTGTTTTAAACAAAACAAACTAATCAAACTCTATCATCATAACATAATGTGGAACATGAATAATTAAAATAAAATAAGTATAAGAATTTACATGCATTTAGCATTTAATCCATGATATGATGTTGATTACGATAACAGTTTCACTCCTCCTACAAAACTTATCTATCACTAAAAAGGAAGTTCACTTTCTATAGACTAATGGGATGAATGTAGCAAGACTAGGGTTTTAGAAGAAGGAACTCATCTTATAAAATGTTATCTAGGTAAAGATTTTGTCCTATCACTGAAAAAATATCTAGTACACCATTCAAGTCTAAGTACCATTATAAAACCCAACTTTAATATCACAGATAGGCTAAAAATATCTTGACATTTACCAAATAAATTTCTAAATTATGTTAGGTCCAAAATAAAAAATTCTAACAATTTCCCACTTGGACCACAAAAATCGTGGCCATTTTAAACAATGTAAATGTAATTATGACACTATTATACTCATATGTCTAAATTAAGATTATAAGCATACGATAATATACAACATTATATCCGATAAGGATATTATTGATGTGTGAATTTAGTCAACTCAAGTTTAGAACCCTAGACTACAAACCGAGAGTGTTAGATGAGAGAGAATAAGAAAGAGGGAGGAAGAACAGGGAGACACTAGAAGTTTTTAACATGATTCAGCTAAGTGCAATGCTTACATCCACGGTTATAGTATTTTCTCTGTCTATTTTAGTGAAATTTTTGTATTTTTTGGGTGTCTGATCTCTGTAATTTTGCAGAGTTATCATCTCTGTAGGTTCTCTCCTTGTTCAATGATTTCAACCCCTATTTATAGTTGTTGGGGTGTACAATCTTAACATTGTTCGAAAAAGGAAAGAATAATAAATTACTTGTAAGTTAATTTCTGTAGGTTGGTGTCTGCAAGTTAGTCCTTCCTAGGGTTTAACCACAGTGAGTGTCTTTCAATCTATAGGCTAGACCTTAATGTGTCTCAATCTGTGGACTACACCTGATGACTTAATGCTACTATTTTGACCTTTAGCAATCTGAGTTTGCATTTGGCAAGCTCGAGCCTTGCTTTATTGACCTCAATCCTGATTGAGCTGAGCCTTTATCAATTGGACTTGTCTATTAGGCTTTTACCAGCCCATTTGTGTAGTTCCAAAAATACCTACAACATTAGCCCCTAACCCTCAATGTGAGCTACGGACTGCGAGTTATAGTTTAAAAGCTTACAATTGTAATCTACAATGATGTCATTCAAACTTTTGTCCCATCGCTTTATCTGCACCAACCCATATCATTATTATCATATTTAATGCATATTTTTCCATAGTCATTGACATGGCAGCTTTGTTATTCATTAGATCATTAGATTGAGGGTGGTTAATCAGTCTCTAGATCTATCGATGAGGCCAGATGATTTATATAAGGTGAGAAAAACCCTTTTCCTGCTTCCCAGGGTTTCATGACTTGATAAACTCATTGGTTGGGCCCTCTATGCTTTTAATCGTCTAGGTCTTAGACGCAGCGATATGGGGCCTGTATGACTTGCTGCATAGGAAGTTCCTATGGACAATTCCTCTTTGAGGATTTTAGGAAGTTTTGTATAGATCTTGGATTATATCCTCACAATGATGCTAATGAGTTTAGTTCTTCCACTTTCGTTTTTTCACTTTTTTGCAAGGTGACTTAACGATTTGGTTTCTTAGAGTGCACCGAGGGTAATAAAGTTAAGGGATGAGCTCCTATTTTGGGACAAACTCTTATCTTATGTTATGGGTATTTTTTGATGCTATGCAAATGGGCTAGCAAAGGCCCAGTAGTAGATAAGTCCAAATGAGAAAAAAGTCCAAACCATTCAAAAGCTAAGATCACTTAAAAGCACCAGATCACCAGCTATAAGAGCACAAAATGAGGCAGAAATCATAGCTCACTAAGGAATAAGCCCTGTCTTGCATAGCTAACAGTTCACCTTGTACAAGCTCGCATCGCCAAATGCGAGCTCGCGAGCTCAATCTCGCTGAATAAAGACTAGCAATGACCCCACATCAAGAGTCCTAGCTCGTAAGACATGGCATCTCGCCTAGCCAGAAGCTCGCCAAAGGGTGAATCTAAAGCAAGCACCCTTTTAGACTCAATTTTTGGGGCCAGTCTACAAAAAGCAGCTGGTAGGGGCCCACTCATAGAAAGTAATCTGCAAAAGCCAATTTGCAAGAATCTGAGTTGTCACATGCATTTATTATTTGATGTAATATAAATACAACTTGTGTAATTACATTTGTAACCTCTCAGCTTCTATAAATAGGAAGGGGAGATCATTGTAAGGCAAGCTAGAGGACACATACTAAAACTCTGTAGAAATTTCATTAGATAAATAAAATAATATCATAGACATAGGGACCAGTACTGCCTAATTTTAGCTGAACCACGTTAAAAATCTTTTGATCTTGATCTAGTTCTTCCTCTTTCTCCCTACTCTTACTGATTTTCCTACTTTTCTTAATTGAAACGCAACTTGGGGATACAAGGACTACTCCTGTTGACTGGGATTTTGGACTTACCAAATTTAACCATCAACATTTTAGCGCTAAAAAGAAGGCCCATATGCTTCCTGGTTATCTTTTCTACTTAGCAACAATGGCTATAAGAAGAACCTCCAAAAGCTTAAACACCCTAGTTGATCAGTTGGTAGGTGCTCCCACTACCGGTATTGCCACCAGTTTGTCCCCCAAAATTCACCACCAACCTGCTACTGCTCCTGGAGCTAACAAGGTGTAGATAGGTCACCAACTCCAGCAAACATTTGAGCACACTATAAGAGAGTTAGTAGATGTGATTAAAGTGTTGATCCAAGGACAAACCCTAGGTGTGCAAAAATAGGCCGAGATCACTACATGAGTTCAATAGTTATGTGAAAGAGCCCAAAAGGAAAAGTCTGCTGGGCAGACACATCAGTACTCTAACTCAGCTCACTCACCAATCAATGAACGAGGTCAAGAGCTTGCCAAACACATGAGAATCATGATAGTTAGCGACCTGGGGGCTCACATCAAGCTGAGAGCTCAAATAGGTCCAGCCAAGGAAATACTTTGGGTCACTTCATTCGATCCAGAGATAAAGGAGTTGTTCAAGAGGTGAAAGAAACTGGAGGAATACCCCTGAGTTTAAGATGATCAAGCTTGCAATAAGGGTAGCTCGCCATTCTCTAGAGAGATTGAAACACAGCCCCTCCTTTTCAAGCTCAAACTCCCCACGAGTCCGTTATACGATAGGGATAGTAACCCTTATGACCACCTAGATGCATTCAATGTCTAGATGGACCTTCGAACAACCGATCCTCTAGTTAAATATTATGCCTTTCTGGCTACACTAGGAAGCTAGCCTCGAACATGGTTCAAAAATCTCCTGGCTCACAGCATTGGTGGCTAGGAAAAGTGCTAGAGAAAGTTCATCAATCAGTACAAAGCATTGAAAAAATAGCTCGTGCCACCTTGTCACCTTGCAACAATCTTCCAATGGAGAAATGAGTCATTAAAAGACTACATCACTCGGTTTAGGTGTGAGATTAATAGTGTGGATAATCCCTTGGATGAGTGTGTTTTAACAGCCATCTCTACAGGACTTTGCAAAGACAGGAAGTTATATAAGAACATTTACAAGTCTCTGAAGAGTGACCTGAGTGAATTTTAAGACTGAGTTACTAAATAAATCAGGTAGAAGGAGACCTTCAGTTCAAAGAAGTCTAAGGTGAGTAGCTTTAATTAAAATAGGAAGAAGAGCAGTTATGGAGATGGGAAGGATGACTCCAATTTCTAGCTCGCTAAGAGTACCAAAGACGAGCGACCTTAGCACCTAGGTCGTTATGATCACTACAATATCCTATCAGATACTCTGAATAGAATATTTGCAGCAAAAAAAGATAGAGAAGACTTTGGAATTCCTAACCCCTTAAAGACTCCTCATATGAATAGAAACATGAATAAATTTTGTTCCTATCACAACAAAGTTGGACATAACACTTCAGATTGCTAAGCCCTCAGAGATGCGATTGAAGACTTGATTAAGAAGGGTCATTTAAAGGATTACATGGTATAACCTACGGGATAGCAGCCTTTTTAACCTCAATGGAATCCTGAACAAGGGCAGACGGTTGTAGTGAAAACCATATTTTGACCTATAATGAAGCATGTAGAAGCAGCCCAATTTTTATGTATAATAGTCTTTAAGCAGATTTTCAACAAAATGAAAATTCGGTAGTAAGCTCCCGAAGAAGCAAGCTCCCCTATCCCAGCTTATGATTGTATCTTTAGTTTTAAGTTAAATTGGTATCGCACTAATGCAACCTACTCTTTGGTACCAATTTAGTACAACCAACTTAACGTTATCGCATTAGAATGACTTACTTCCCAACACCGTCCTAATGCAATCTAGCATGCATATGACTAACTTTCTGAGGAACCATATGCATGCAACCTTGTCATGCGTACGACTAACTTTCTTAGGCATCGTATGTATGCAACCTTTAACTCATGCATATGACCAACTTTTTGAGGCACTATATGCATGCGATCTCATATCTAGCATGCACATGACCAACTTTCTCAGGCACCATGTGCATGCGACATCTTATTGGTCATATATATGACCCATTTTCTTAGGCATCGTATACATGCATCACCTGTATATAACCAACTTCCTCCGGCACTATATGAATGCGATTGATCTTAACATGCATATGACTAACTTCCTCAGACACCGTATGCATATGACATATTGCTCGTGGCTCTCATGCAACTTACTACTAGGCGTAGCGCTCATGTGACCTACTTATACACTACTTATCACTGTTATGCTTTAATGCTCAAATTCATTGCTCATTGGGAAGCATGACCGATTGGTTACCTAAACATCTCATTTTACTGTGATTTGCAAAAATTTATGTTATCATCTGTGATATGCAGAATATCCAATGCAACATTCAAGAATCATAAAGAAAAGTTCATTCATTAAAAGCCTTACTTAACAAGGTAAATTTACATCAGAAGATTCAAAGTACAAATTAAAGCAAACCTACGGCTATTATGTTATAGAAAGAAAGCTAGCTTTTCAGAGATGAACTCCAACTAGCAGGAGGACCAACAGGCGTCCTTGCTCCTTAATCCTCTTTTTGTCATCCTCCTTGGCTAAAAGATCCTTTCCAGCTCTTTGCCTAGCACTGAAAATTCAAAAAATGCAAATAAATGTAACTAGAAAGGCTGAACCCCATGGTATAATCATAAGGAAATAATCCAAGATTTGCGCAAGATCTGCTAAAGTCCTTAAAGAAGAATTGTCCATAAAGACTTCCTGTACGATAGGCCACACACACCTCATTGAAAAATAGACCATCAGAAACATAGAGGGCTTAGCTAAGGCACCCATCAGATCACTCAATGAAGAAAGAAGGATTTCCCATGTCTTAAATAGACCGGCCTGGTCTTATCAAAGAGTCCAAAAGAAATTTAACTGCTTTTAATTAAATGGCTTAAAAGAAAATGAGGCTGACATACCCATGGCTATGAGACATGTACAATAAAAAGTATGGCCTAAGGTAAATGAAATGACAGGCTGACCGTAAAGATTTTGACTGTATAGTAATCCATAAATAAAGCCTTTACCAACACTCTGCAACTCCCATCCCATGAAGCGAGCTAAAAGTTAGGGGCTAATGTTATGGATATTTTTTGGTACTACACAAGATAGGCTTGTAAAGGCCCAGCAGTAGATAAGTCCAAATGAGAAAAGAGACCAGACCACTTAAGAGTTAAGATCACTTAAGAGCACCAGATTTCCATTACAAGAGCATGGAAAGAGGTAAAAGTCCTAGCTCGTTAAGGGATAAGCCTTGGCTTGCATAGTTAATAGTTCACCTTGTGTAAGCTTATATCACCAAATACAAACTCATAAGCTTGATCTCACTGAATAAAGACCAACGATGACCCTAGATCAGGAGTCTCAACTCGCAGGACGTAGCATCTCACCCAGCCAGAAGCTTGCCAAAAGGTGAACCTGAAGTAGGCACCTTCTCAGACTCTATTTGTGGGGCTAATCTATAAGAAGTAGTGGGTAAGGGCCCACTTGCAGAAAGTAATTTGCAAAAGTCGATTTGCAGGAGTCTAAGTTGTTACCTATATTTATTATTTGATGTAACAGAAATACAACTTGTGTAATTATATTTGTAACCTCTCAGCCTCTATAAATAGGAGAGGGATCATTGTAAGGCAAGCTAGAGAACGTGTACTAAAACTCTGTAGAAATTTCATCAGATAAATAAAATAATATTGTAGACATAGGGATCAATGTTGCCTGATTTTAGCCAAACTACGTTAAAAATCTTTTGGTCTTGATCTGGTTCTTCCTCCTTCTCCCTACTTTTGCTAATTTTCTTACTTTTCTTAATCGAAACGTAGCTTAAGGATACAAGGACTGCTCCTATTGACTAGGATTTAGGATTTGCCAAATTCCACCATCAACATCTTAGGAGAATATGAAGAGACTTGGAAGTAGCTCGATCGAAGACCAAATGATGGATAACTTACTAGCCTCATACATTGATTCTCTAGCTCACCGGGGATTAGCTCCTAAAAACTAGCCTTCCTCTTAGGATATGATAGTTGTAGGCTTATTTTGATCTTTATTTTTGAATCTTCATATGTACATTTACTTGTTGAATAAGGTTTTTAATGAAATCTTCATAATTTGCCCATTTTTCCAAGTTTATGCCAAATTAGATGTTTAGTAGGTTACATTAATGCATCTCAACTTGCTAACCATGACAATATATATTTGTCAAGTAAGGCAATGTATATTTGTTGGGTCGACCATGACAAGGTATATTTATCAAGCAAGACAATATATATTTGTCAAGTTGACTATGACAATGTATATTCGCCAAGCAAGATAATGTATATTTGTCAAGTTGACCATGACAATGTGTATTCATCAAGCAAGACAATGTATATTTGTTAGGTCAGATACTCGGTAAGTTATGTCTCAACTAGCATGAGTCATATGCCAAGGTAGGTTGCACAGATGCACCTTAACTAGCATGAGTCAAGTGTCTAGGTAGGTCGTACGGATGCACCTTAGCTAGCACGCTATGACTTTGTCAAATTGAATGCTTCTTCTAGATTAGAAGGGTGTTTACTCACTTCCAGTATAATATTCTATGGCAAATTCATCTAGAAATTAGTAAACTCAGATATAAAGATTTAAGGAAATAATATTACAAGATTATATGGGTAAGCTAGAATTTATTGGCAATATCAATGCAAATGTTCAGCATTCCAAGCACATGAAAGCTCACTCATTTCTGGTCTTCTTTGTGGCCTGATTATTGAAGCCATCTTTCTGACCCTCCTTGCCGTTCCTACCATTGCTCCTATTTTTATGCTGGTCAGAACTGCTCACTTCATCCTTTTGTTCAAACTTCTTAGGGCCAAAAGTCTCTTCCCATCTGACTTATTTGGCAACTCATTCATAAAACTCACCTAAGTCCCTTATTGGAGTCTTGTATATGATCTTATATAGCTTACCATCATTGTGAAGTCCCATTGAAATTGTGATTAGGATACTTTCATATGAGAGATTCTCTACATTATTGACTTCACGTCTGAACCTGATGATGTAATGTTTCAGTGATTCATTCTTCTGCTGAAAGACCATTATGAGATAGCAGGATGGTGCAAGCTACCTTCTCAGTACTTTGTACTAGTTGATGAATCTCCTTTGACACTCTTGCTAACTATCAATGCTGTGAGCTGAGAGGCCCCTGAGCCACGTTTGAGGCATATCTCCAAGAGTGGCTAGGAAGATGTGGCACTTGATTAGAGGATTGGTCATCTGAAGATCCATCTACACATTGAATGCATCTAAGTGGTTATACGAGTCATTATCCCCATTGTATTACAGGATTGTGGGGATTTTAAACTTATAAAGGAGAGGCTCTATCTCGATCTCTCTAGTGAATGGTGTTCTCTCCTTATAGCGATCTCGATTATCCTAAGCTCAAAGGCATTCTTTTAACTACTTTACCATCTGAAGTAGCTCTTCCATATGATTCTGTGCTCTAGATCGATGGCTGGAGGATAACTGGCTCTTCTTACTTCCCTGGTCACAGCATTATTGATATGAGGTTCTATGCCTTTTTTGCTTATAACCCAGTAAGTAGCGACTTGAGATATGTCCCTAGCTGGTCCTATTCGAGTTTCCATCTCAACGTGAACCTCCACATTGCTGATTATCATCAACCTACTTTCATGTGCCTAGGGCTTATGCCTGTGTCAATGCCTTAACCGCCTCAACTAGTTCCCTAACTATGCTCTCTAATGCCTCTTGACACTGGTGCCATGTTTGCATTCCATCAGTCTCAGGAATGATAATAGCAGGTTGGTGATGGGGTGTTGGAGGTAAGGCAATAGTAATACCTGTGGCAGGGATAGCGAAAGTACCTGTCATAGGATGAATTGATTCCCACAGTTGTTCAACGTGACCTTCCAACTGGTCAACTAGAGTGTTTGAATTCCTGGTGGTTCTTCCTCTAGCCATCATAATTAAACAAAAAGATTAACAAAAATATAGGAAATCAACCAAAATATAGTTTAGGCCCTCCTTCTATTGCCAAAATGCTAACTTGTGAATTTAGTCAAACCAAGTTCAGAACCCTAAACTACAAACCGAGAGTGTAAGATGAGAGAGAATGAAAGAAAGGGAGGAAGAATAGGGAAACATTAGAAGTTTTTAACGTGGTTTAGCTGAGTGCAATGCCTACATCCATGGTTATAGTATTTTCTATGTCTATTTTAGCAGAGTTTTTGTATCTTTTAGGTGTTTGATCCCTGTATTTTTACAGAGTTATTGTCTCTATAGGTTCTCTCTTTGTGCAATAATTTCAACCCCTATTTATAGTTATTGGGGTGTACAATCTTAATGTTATTCAAAAAAGGAAAGAATAATAAATTAATTACAAGTTAATTTCTACAAGTTAGTGTCTACAATTTGTTTCATGCAAGTTAGTCCCTCATTGGGTTTAACTATAGTGAGCATCTTTCGATTTGCAAGCTACACCTTAGTGTATCTCGATCTGTGGGCTAGACGTGATGATCTGAGACTACTATTTTAACCCTTAGCGATCTGAGTTTGTATTTGGCGAGCTTGAGCCTTGCTTCAATGACCTTAATCCTGGTTAATTTCGGCCCTTATTAACTAGACTTATCCATTGGACTTTTACCAATCCATTTGTGTAGTTCCAGAAATACCTACAATAGATATTAACATCATGCACATTGTACACTTACATCTCACTAACCAAAATTCAATGTAAGATGTGCATAATAAGAATTACATAATAGTAAATGTGACTATATGTAAATCTCAGCATAATGATCCTAGCATCTACCTAAGATGCTACATTAGAATCAATATTCTCAAGGTATCGTTAGCCCATTTGTGATATTAAAAATCTCTCATTTGAACCTAACATAATTTAGAAATTTATTTTATAAATGTCAAGGTATTTTTAGCCCATGTGTGATATTAAAATTAGGTTTTATAATGGTACTTAAGCCCAAATAGTGTACTAGGTATTTTCTGGTTATGATTTAGATTATTATCCAGATAACATTTTATAAAATGGGTCCTTACTCCTAAAACCCTAGTTTTTCTACATTCATTCCATTAGTCTGTAGAAAGTGAACTCCTCTTTCAGTGACGGTGAAGGTTTACGAGAAGAATGAACATGTCACCATAATTAACATTATATGGATTAAATGTTGAATACATGTAAATTCTCATGTCTATTTTATTTTACTTATTCACATTCCATATATTATGCGATGATAATATACTTTAATCAATCTATTTTGTCTAAAAACAAAAGAAACTAATGGCCACTTTAACTAATGTCAAAGTAATTGTGGAGCAATAAAAGAAGACTCAGAGAGTTGTGGTGTTAGTGGCATCACAACATTTTCTTCTCTAAAGGTCGTAATGCATGGTACCTGACTCTCATTATCTAACTTATCCTTACATATAAAAATGGAACATATGTGTTGAAACCTAATGAAAAGCTTGTTTGGTTACCTAAGGTGTATTTGTCTAATTCAAATGCTACTGCTTTAAGGTTTAACAGAAATTCTACTTCTTACACTAACAACTTTGGACCCAAATCCTACTGAGTACCAACTAAGTCTATTTGATTTCAATTTTGCAGGTATATGTGAGGAAAGAGAAAGCAACTCATTATACAAAATAAAATTTGCAAGGTAGACTTTGAAAAACTCCTCTTTAATTTTCTAAAAATTTGCTTATTTCTTATGTTTGATTTGTATTTTACAAATACTAACTTAAGCTTCGGAGATATTGCTAAATTTGTTTTGCAGGAACAGAAAAAGAGCTTGAAGCATCAAGTAAATTGAGATACCTTTTGATTAAAATTTTAGGAAAACATTTTAGAAAAACTAAAACAATCAGCACTATAATTTATTTACTAATTGATGTTGTTTATCCAGTTTTTCTCTTCACACTGATGTATCAATCGATGCACATCTCAATTTTTAACCATAAGCATCAATGTATACTTCAATTCAGCCTAGTTTTCAAAGTTTCGAGAAGGCTGAAATTTTTTTTTAATTTTTGTAAAGTACTGGATACCTTAATTATTAATTTGATGCAAAGAACAATACTCATATAGACACCAATGTTGAAATCGATGCACATATCAATACCCGATGAACAAATTCATATCGTAATGGATGCATTAATAATTTTTAGCACTTCACATCGATGTACACATCAATTCAACACAAGATAATGTAGATATTCACATCGAAGCCAAATCCATTTCAATAGTAACCTAGCCCCCTATTCGTCTTTTCTCTCGACTCCTTTCCTCTATAATCTCAAAAATCTCCACTTTCAAACTGTTTTTCACCAAATTTCTTACATAGAAACATCAACAATATCATTCTTCACTACTTTCACTGATTAATTTCTACTAAAACCTCCCAAAATCAAAACCCCCAAAATCAACCCAAAACCCTAAAACATCGAAAACTGCATCTTCCAACCATCTCATCAGTAATGGCCAAGTGCATCAAGATTCTAGCAAAGTGCAAGAACAAATCCCCAGTCAAACCTATGCAATCAGATGAAGAAGAATCATTCTTCATGTCACAGAATGAGTATGCTTCTTATCTTGCCTTTGAAAATAAAAAAATTGAACCATTGAAGTGTTTTAATGACCAGTTGTTTAAGACAACCCATTTGCTTGAGTTATTCACTAAGTATAAGCTTGAAACGTTTTTGATTTTCAAAGATACGACCTACCCTGGGCTTGTAAAAATGTTTTATGCAAACTTAGCAAATGCCAATGGCAAATTTTCTTGCTATGTGATGAAGAGACACATTGTCATTGATTCTAAAATTTTAGCAAACGAATTTGAAATGGATAACTCTATACCTAAGCTTACTATAGGATCTTTTACTAAATATAGTAAGGAACTGGCAGTTAGGATGCTGTTTCCCTACTCCACCCCAAAAGATGGCAGTGGAAGATTGCTAACAACTGGCATGGCTCCTAAAGATAGAATCTTGCACTATACTTTATGCAAAGTTATTTTGCCAAGGGTCACCATTTTTCTCAAATAATGGAAGATGATCTATTTTTGATGTGGATTATCAAAAATCAAATTGATTTCAATTTTCCATACTTTATTTTGAAATATATGAGCAATTGTTCTTGAAGACCTGATATTAGATATCTTCCTTATGGTATGATCCTGACCCCATTTTTTACAAAAGCAAAAATAAAAATGTCAAATGAAATTTTGGCTTCACGCCCAAATGTAATGACAATGATCACTGCATCACATTTCCACAAAATGGGTTTTAAACAAGATAATCAAGGAAAATGGGTCAGCAAATCACCTCTCCCTACTCAATCCTCTGGTCAAACATCAACACAAGAAGTAGTCTCCACTGAAATTGAAGCTAGATTAACTACCCTGATTGAACGCATGCATAAACATATGACGAAACAAACCAATAAAATAACTGAGAGTCAAGATACATGGTTCAACGTAATGGAAGAAAGAATATCACTGTTAGAAGAAAAAGTTGATAAATTAGACAAAAAGATAAACAAAAGACCTAACTTACTTAATGATCAAGTTGAAGAAATCAAATTGAGACTACAATAGCAAGACGAAAAGGCTGAGATGGAGAAGTTAAATGAATTACCTCCTGAGTAGTTTTATTTGTATTTGAATTTTACCCCTTAATCCTAGTTATTTCCTTTATTATTATTGTTATTTTGCTGTTAAGACTATATTTTGATATGTTGTATAATTCTAGATATTTTGTTGCCATTATGGATATTTTTATTGAATGTTGCATTTAGTTTATGATGATATTTCTGGATGATTTGATTATTTTCATTATTTTGATATTTCTATATGAATTCTAAAGTTTACACTAGTTATTCTATATTTTTTTTCATGATAATTCTAGTTGATGTATGTATTCTGATTACTGTGTTCTAATTTTTTTTTTAATTTTGGTACATATTGTTTAATTATTTTTTGATGTGCCAAAAGAGAGAGAAATATGGGATTTTTGACAATTACCCACAAATTTTATATGTCATTTTCAAACTAAAATATTTTTAAATGAAATATTATTTTCAATTTGAAAGGGGAAGAAAATTTTATTTTTAAGAAGATAACCCTTTTTTCTATTTTATTTTGAAACTAATATAAAATTGTTTGTCAACATAAAAAAGGGAGAGATTGTTAGCTTTATTGGCCAATTATTAGTCTTTTTAGCTAACAAGATTGTTTTGATGTTGAAGAACAATCTCACAATGAAAAACAATTTTACATTTGAAAAACAATTTTACATTGAAAAATAATTTTTACAATTTTAATCAATTTTTCATTATTATTTGATATTATATTTTATTATTTGTGTTAATTTGTTTTATAGGATTCAAAATATATTCGTGATTTAAGAAGATCCCAGATTAGTTTTAGGATTTATTTTTATTTCAATAGAATCTCTTGTAAATAAACTCAATTGATATTTTATCCAAATCTTTTTAACTAAACAATGAGGTAGAAAAACTATTTGAAGAAAAAAAATTTATACAACTATTTTTCACTTCATACATCGATTTACACATTGATTTATGTCTTTAAAATCTTTATACACATCGATTTGTCAAAGAACAGTTTTCAAAATTCCTTTTACCGAAAGTTAGGAAAATTACTTACTTCGATATAGTAATCGATGCAAAGACTGTGAATAACATACCACACTTTAATTACCACACTGATTAATTAATTGTAACCACTTGTAATCGATGCAACAATCAATTCAGCAACTAAAAGTTAGTTATTCTATTACAAACGGTTATAGTAGTTACAACTGCCTAATTTCCTTTTCTTATTTAAACGATTTTCTCATCATTTTTCAACACAATTCTTTATAATTCTTCACAATTCTTCACATATCAATGCAAAATCATTTGATAAAGATCTAAAACGTTTTTCTCTATCTACCTCATCAATTTCTGAAGATTCTATCAAGTTTCTGGATCAACATCTGCTGAGTTTATCTTAGATAGTTTGAGATTTTTATCTCAAATACTAGTATTGTATTTCCTACTTCTTTTTTACTTTTATTTCTTTGTTTTTAAGATTTCTAGGGATTTAGAAATCTTGTATAGGTTAGCAAAAACCTATTAATTTTGTGTTTTTCTTTAGGTTTAGAAGAGCCTATCCCAATTCTTCTATGTTAGCAAAAAGTTTGTTAAATTCTTATATATTTGTTGTAAAACTGGCATTTCAGGAGCCTGGTAATCCTGATAGTTTTTGTTTTTAATTCAAGAGGTCTTTTGATTGATAATGATCAAGTGAAGTAGACTTAAATTACGATTTCAATTCAAGTTAAACCACTTTAAAAATTTTGTGTCTATTAATTTTTATTCTTACCTCTTAATTGTTATTTTCTGTTATTTTACATTTAATTTTGCTGATTACAATCATATTTGTTGTTTAAATATTGAATCAAAATAAAACAAAGCGTATACAATTCTCTGATAAGAAAATTGCAAGATCCATTTAGATTCCACATTTTTAGCTACTATTTGGGACCTGACATTTTCGTCCTTTTCAAGTTTCAAGATTATCCCTTTGAGAATGAAATAATTCTCAACTGAATGACTGATTATCCGATGATACCTGCGATACTAAGGATAAATCAATTTTACCTATTTCTTCTAGACACTTAAAGGCCAAAAGCTCAATCAGATTTTGTTCCAACAATTAGTCAAGGATGTTGGGAACTTTGGAGTCAAAGAATGGTATTTTTTTTCTTCAAGTTGCAAGGTAAGTTTAACCTTATCTTGATTTTTGTCATTTTTTTTTAAGTTTTGGGTTCAATATTTAACTTATTATTGGAAGATTTTGTGGAAATTTTAGTTGGATTAGTTGTAATGACTATATCCTCCTTTGTTTTTTGGGATTTTCTATCTTTATTTACATCTTTCTTCAAATCTTTCTCTTCACAAAGGTCAAAAGGTAGATAGTTTTTGTGCCTTGCAATTTGTATTTCCAAGTCATGAGCCCTAGTTGCCAATTCTTCAAAGGAACATGGCATGTTTCCTTTGAGATTGTAAAGTAATCCCCAATGCGTACCTTGAACACACATGTCGATAAAGGATGCTTTACTAATTGGTTCTTTGCAACCTAAGATGAGATTTCTCCATTGTTTGATATAGTCGATTATGGGCTCATCATTTTTTTATTTTGTTACAATTAATATTTTAAAAACCAAATTAAATAATGAATTGAAAAAGTCATCGAATCATGATTCAATTGGTCCAATTGATTAAACCAATAGTCAAGCTGAATGATGTCATAAATATAGATTTTTATCAATTTATTAAAAAATAAATAATTTCTAACTTACATTATAAATATGAGCTCATATTATATAAAATAAAATAAAATAAAAACTAAAAGAAATTAAGCAAACTACTGAGTTTTTAGTCAATTTAGTATTAAATTTCTTCTTTTATTAATTTTTGGTTATATATAGACTTATTGAACTAACTCAATAAAAAAAAAGTCTAAAAGCAAAAAAAAAAAAAAAAAGACCAATTTTCCAATTTTTCCCTGTTCTTGCCAATTTGGACCAGTTCAATTGCTAAAATAGTTTTTGGGTCAACTTGAACTGAAAAGCGCAATAGTTAGTGGTTGAACTAGTCAGACCATCTGGTCTAGTCTGATTTGTCAAAATAGTGGTTGCAGCCAATTTTGTACAACCAATTGTACAATGGGTGCTATAAAAGTGTGTAAGGAATTTCTATTTTAGCTAGTCTCAACTATCTACTAAACTTACTAGAGAATCAATGTATTAATCAAAAGAAAAAACTTTAAAGGATGGGGGACAAACTATTTTTCCATCAAATCTCCATAGTTCCAATGTCGTTGCATATTTCAATGAAATGAGCAACATGTTACCTTGGATTTCCTTTTTTCTATCAAATTATTAAAATTTTAGAGGTTGGTATTCGAATGGTATACACATCTCATCAATCCTTCGGGAATATGGTTTCACATAAACCAAAGAGGAATGTGGGGAGCCTCCATTTGGGCTTAGATTATGTCCGCAATCATGTGTTGGAGTTATTGGACAGACAATGAACCCATAGAGATTTTCTTAAAATCTCAAAAGGCATCTTGAGTAACCTTCTAATTCATTGTTCTTTCTTTTATTTTGGTTCCAAGGATCCTGGCCCATCCTTCTTAGGAGAAGTTTTATGTCCTTTTGGAGCCAAAAGAGTCTCCCCAAAAAATAGCTTGTTTCTTCAATTGAGTCAAAAGAGCCTCAATTTGCTTGTCTTTTTCTTCGACAACCTTTGTTAATTTTTTAATGGCTTGAGCCATTTCTTAGAAACAGTTGTCCACAGACTCAACTTCCATGCTTATAACTAGCATAAAGTCTTCTAATTCATCAAAGGTATAATCAAACCACATCCTTTTAGGGAGTCAAAAATAGGTTGTGAATTAGACTTGAGTCTAATGTTGAGAACAACATGTCACTTTTCACCCTTGCGGATGATAAACATCGATTATCACTTTTTTTTTTTTTTGAAAGCAACAACTTTCTTTTTTCCATAGTTGGCAAACTTCACCAAAGGATACACTAACATAGTTTTTCCACCCTTGCTCTTGGGTCAGGTAATAAATAAAGTTTCACCTTCAGCATTGGTTATGTTTTCCATGAGCACACACACACACACAAGTCTTCCATGTTCTCCATGGTCGAAATTTTCTGCTTTGAATTTGAGATTTAGACTTTGATTTAGAATTTAACCTTTCTATTTTACAAGAAAGATGAGAGGAAGAGAGTATCCCATCAAGCATATCAGAAATTTGTACACACAAATTTTATGTATTTAAATTACACAAAATGTATTAAATAATTTACAATTTTTAATTCCCCAATTTATAGAAATTCTCTCTTAAAATCCTCTGATTAACTTACTGATGTCTTTGAAGGTGAGAGCCTTTGGGCTTCATCTCCTCCTTCAACTTGAACTTAAGTTTTCTTCTTGATTTGATGAAGAAAAGGATTTGTGTACTTGATATCTTAATTCAATAGAAAATTTGGAATTGTCCTCTTGAAAGTTGCATAAGACTTCTTGAAGACTCTTCAAATGGAAGTACTTGAGATTTTATCTCATTAGCTATAGAAATTTTATGTCTTCTACCTTTTTCCCCTTCTTTTAAGAGTTGAAAATACTTTTGCTTGAAGCACTTGAGAGTTTTCTCTTTTCTTTTACAAAAGTTATACGTCTTGTCTCTTAAAGATTTAAAGACTATTTTGTGGGAAAGTACTTGAGAATTTTCTCTTATTACTTACAGAAGTTTATGTATCCTATTCTTGAAGGAGGTAGAAAATATAAAGACTACTTATGTGAGAGAGCAATTGAGGGTTTTCTGTTTGCTTGCAAAGGTTTCTATCTCCTATCTTTTCTTGTGCCTTTCATTTGTAAAGTTCTCAATCTATTTATAGACTCTAGGCAAGGCTTCACGGGTGGCATAGTTACCCGAAACCTTTAAATGTGTTGATCCATAGTATATGGAATTTGGGCTATGTTTCTTGAAGACACATGTGAGGACTTGGGTCATTTACTTCATATAAATCCAAATAAACTCTAATTTCCTTCAGTTAATTTTAATTAATTTATTATTTATTTATTTATTATGTCTACAGGGTCATTATTGATCCTGTCAAATAAGGGTTATATTAAACCAATCAATGAATAATCATTTATCTATTTATATTTAAGTTTAGCATTTTGATAAGATAAAAAAGGTAGTATATTTAACATTTTTTGTAGGATGAAAAATATGTTTAGCATTTTGATCTTTGTATGAATATTTACAATTGAAGATTTTTCAAGAATCTATTGGTATTAGTTTATGCAATATATTCAGTTCTAGTTTTTTCTATTTAAATATTAGTAAGCAACTATTGTTCTCATAGATTCTTAATTTTTTTTATACAAATAGTTATTTTTTTCAAAATCAACATGTAGAGAAAGTATAACTAACTAGGATAAAAAAATAATAATAAGGAGTTAGATAACAATTTCCTTAAAGGCTTCAGGACTTTTTTTTCTTGTACTTTTTATTGAGAAGCAGGAAGAAAATTAAAAGATATTAATTAATTCACAAAAGAACTTCATGGAAGAAGCAAACTCAAACTCAAATGTTGTTACTCTTGAAGGTCTATACAATTTATTATTTCGGAAGTCTTAGATTTTATTATAATGCCAATTTTGGATTATTAAATATTTTAGTTAATAAATGCTTATTTTTGGTAATTTTATTTAAGGTATGTTAATATTCAAATATTTGATTAATTACATTTAATATTAATAAAATTTAAGGAAACATAAAATTTAAAAAATGACTATTTGTACCATTAAGAATAAAGACAATTAGGATTTTAAGAGGGGGTTATCAATATAGTTTAAAAATTCTAGTAACATAAATTTGTTTTGTTATGGTGGTGGCAAATACGATCATGACAAATATATTGATAGTGGTGAAAAAATAATATTGACAAAAGTGATAAGATATAAAACAATAATAATTTGGGAATTGATTGAATTAATAATATATCTATGAGTCATGGATCATTCATTATCTATTTAAAATTTTACATAAGTCATACATGGATAACTAGGTCAATAATAACTTATCCACTAATGAATCAAACAAAATCTATCTAAATATATCTGTCTGTTACCTTCAATATTAAGGAGTCTTGACGGTAGGAAATGAATGCAATAAAATGCACAATACAAGGGGAATATGATTCAATTTTGTAAAAAATAAAGGAAAGAGGCTGTATTTAGGTTAAATACCAGAGGAAGGAGGACTAATTTACCACTTTCATTGTACTACATTAAACTTTGCAATAGCGGCTGCTTCAATTGAAATGTGCCTCAAACGCAAACTAAAATAACATAGGACATTGGACGATTGTGGATTGTGTCACAATTTATTTCAAGATATATTAAACACGCCATAAGATGTAACTATTAAGTTATTAGCTCTGAACACTAAATCATTAGTTTTATTCTTGCTTGGGTATGCTCACTAATAATTCTACTTATTGTACACACGTGCGTGGTACCACAATGCAGCTCCCACAGGACAAATGATATATGCCATTATTTATTCACTCACTGGCAGTAACACATTTTGGCAAAATTTGAAAGAGTGAAAACTTTAGGCAATGGTTTAAAAAGGAAAAAAAGTTGACTTAGGTGAGACCACTCTCATTTCAATATTTGATATTTGAATAATGTTGTTTACACTTCATGTATTCATTCTTTCCATATCAAAAAAAAATTAATTCAGTTCGTTTTTTACAAATTAAACAAAAAAAAAAAAACTCATTTTCTGATATGAAAAAGAGAATAAGAAAAGAATGAATACAAGAAGTACAAGTAGCATGACTCTTAATATTTATTGGCTAACTTCCGAAATATATTCGGAATTATCAGTCAAATCTCAGCATTGAATTGCAAGAACAATCGCTCCAACTAGGCAAATTACAAGGAGGACGGAGATCCCTCCGTCAAATTGATCTCTTGAAATCAACATCAAACATATTTGGCTATAACGAAACTGAAGTTACATCCAGAGTAACAGATCAACATCACCAAAGATATTACAAATACTATGTGTTCTACATGACCTTCCACACACGCACCTAGACTACATTTATCATATCCAGAAAATTCAAGGCGGGCGCGAGCTGCTAGTGCCTATCATAACGCCTGGCACAGAAGATGAAAATAATTAGATACTGGGCAAAAGTCCCACAAAATAACAAGAAATATATACATATAACAACAGTGAAAAGAGAAGGAAAAAAGGAGGAAACAAAAAGGAATAGTCTGGTGCAAAATATAAACCAGTACCTATGACGATCATAATCTCGAGATCGTTCTCTTGATCTTGAGCGAGACTTCCGGCGACTTCTTGACTCATAAGAACGGGAGCGGTCTGAATCTCTCTCATGATCACGACCATAATGCCTATCACGATCTCTACTCCTACGATCATAGTCTCTCCCTTTCTCACGACTGTCTCCTCGATCCCTACTTGACTCTCTGTCATGATCCCTACTACGTTCTTTTGATCTACAGTAAACACATGCACAATTTTCATAAAAATCTGGCAGGTTTTTATCAATGACCATCAAATAAGATTCTTTTTTTTAAGCAATGGGATGTACCTCCTGTCATCATACCGGTCAATCTTGCGGTTCTTGTTCCTTTCTTCCTGAAAAACACACAAAAAAAAGTCTGAGATTATACTACTGCCCAACTAAACAAGAGATGAGAAGCATAAGTACACACAAATATATTACTGTCAAACTGCATACAGTGAAAAATTAAAAATGAGTCTACGAACGTCAATAGACTTCAACCATACACAAATTTGATGGCCAATTCTACACACTGCAGATTAGCTACAAAGGGTGGCATGATGCAAAAACTTACCACGAGCTAAAGATCAACATGTGAAAACCGCACCAAACAGTAAACCAATTAGGGACAGAGATGAAACTAATTGACTGGAATCCAAACTGATCCCATATAATTCATCACAAGAAACTAATTAGCTTATGTACAAAAACTCTCATAGAATACCAAACAAATAAATGTTAAGTGTATCTATTTGAAATTATGCTTTCATTTCAAGAATTAAATTGAAAGCCTACTCAACAACAAAGGACTCAATGCACACTTTAGTAGTTCAAAACAGTTAACCAATTCTATTTTTACACGGATGTCTTTTTCATTGTGGAATTTTCATAAAAGCAGATGGAGGAAAACCCAACCCACATCTAACACTTGGAACCAACTCAATATATTAGCATTGGTTTTTCATATATAGGTAAAATATCAACAGAATCAACAGCAAAGGGCTTCAATTATAAGAAACATGAATTTAGCATTAGAGATTTCATATTTCTTGATTAAACATCCTCCAGTCAAGTTATACAAACTAAAGGCCTATAAGCTTCTAAAAATGAAAATTGGAAACCAAAGAAATTAGAAATAACAAGCTGCACAAAATTCAAACTAATATTATAAAAAGCCAATGATTTCAGAGAAGATAAATATGATGTCTGCAGAAAATTCAATATGTCAAACAATAATGCTTTTAGAACAGATGGATATAATGTCTCCACTTTCTATTATCAGTCTTCAGCTTGAAAACTATAAACCACAGCAATAATTTTATTTCCTGCACCACCCAACTGTTTAATGACGAGAATTGTGAAAACAAATCTCACACACATTTCAAAAAAAAAAAAAAAAAGTTACAATCATTTATTCATAAATGTTCAGGCTCAGACTCTTCTTTCACAATCCACCTTAACCTCTGAACTTATTGGAGTGAAACATTTTCATGTCTGATTTTATTGAGAGAAAAACATGAATTTCACTAGGACCTGTCTTTAAAGGATAATACATGCATAATTTAGCGAATAGAAATGACATCAGTAAGATGCACAGACCATCTTTCCTTGAGGTTAGAAGAATTCACATATCATGTACCAAGTGGGAAATGAGAATCTCTATAGAAGTATGTGAAACAAATGCCAGCACCTGAACCAACATATTGGGAACATGGACTCAAAGGACGATTCAAATATGAGGTTCATCTATAACAATGTAGCAAATAAGTTACTGTCTTTTAACTATGATATCGAGAGAAAGAGATGGATCCACAGTATCTATGCAAGGATGACATAAAGCAATGACCTCAAAATGAAAAATAGTGTTAGTTTAACTTTGTCATAAACAATGAGTGGAATAACCTGGCATTTGCTACTTCTAAAGCATGCATACTGCTACTTTCAAAACATAGATTCACACAAGATTGAAAAAACATGAGATATATTACCTGAAGCTCTGCCAACTTTTCTCGAATCAGCATGTACCCTAAATGAAGCTTCCCACCAAAATGATCAGCTAAACGGCGATCACTGTAAATAACATACAAGTCAAGTGATTTACTCAAAACATAAATAAGTTTCAAGATGCTATACAGAGTTACATCATGATTTCCCCATAAATTTCTTGCTCAGAATAGCATGATCTACAAGCATAAAACAGAAAAGACGCACATTCTTTAGCTGCAAAAGTTATCCTCGTAAAACTGGCACAAGAGCCTGCTGGTGACAAGGAGGTATAACTACCAGGTCAAAAGCTGAAGAACTTAAAACCCCAAATACCAACTCTAAATTCCTGGTGAAATTTTAGGAAAGACAACATAGAAGAGGAATCACACTGTCAAAACTTACCTGTCATAAACACTCAAAAATGCTCCACAAATGTCACAAACACGTAGCTTTTGATCAGTCTGGATGGTAACACAGGAAAAACATATGCATGAGTCATTATAAATAAGTGAACAGTAAAGTTGTTGGACAGAGATATAGCTAAAATATGGGAAAATATTCACCATTTTTTACAATACCAGGAAAAAAGTGATAAATATGTCTATATTGCTACATCCCTAATAACAAATCACAGAGAATTGGTTTTGACGCAAAGCAACATACAAGAAAAGATATCTCCCAAATTATTTACAGAGGCATCAGCAAATGCAAATAAATGGACAAATTCATTTCTTTTGTGATTAAAAGGGTAGTAAGGTGCATATTTTGCACTCCTTCACAGTTTCTTTCTGCAAACATCTCATTCATTCCCTCTGTCAATACAAATACAACAATCATTTTAACACATAAAGAGATCATGAAAAAATTGACTCACAATGCGCACATCTGCAGCAGTGTACTTCGAAGAATCCAATATTGGTTCTTGCCTGGCAGGAAGCTGAACAAGGAGAATCAGATTGTAAGTACAAGCTGTGAAACGATCTTTAAAACAAAAACTGCAGGTAGGCATAGTTACCAAGAAAGAAAAGGATATAGATAAAACAATAAAAAGATATCAAGAAATTCATCCTAAATAGAAATAAGAATATAAACCAAAAGGAAAAACCTTCT
This sequence comes from Saraca asoca, assembly GCA_026873985.1. Lineage (NCBI taxonomy): Eukaryota > Viridiplantae > Streptophyta > Magnoliopsida > Fabales > Fabaceae > Saraca > Saraca asoca. Next base: position 23,932 of record JANHAO010002474.1, read on the forward strand.
TAAGTGCTTCAGCCTCTTCCAATGCTTTTTGTGCCTCATCAACCATGCCTTGTTCACCTGTTCACCATGCATACCATCAAATATATGCAAAAACCCCATGTCTATTGCTTCAGGAATCATGAAGATGGCTACCCATTTGAACTGATATAAACTGAAACCAAATGGGAAAATCATGGCTAAATCATGTCTATGCATCAGATCATTGCCCAGACTACGCGGAAAAGTAAAGATGATCTGCTGGCAGTGCTCAGCTATATTGATATCCATATGATAAAAAACCCAAATCTTCCCAATGGCTTATGACACACTACAATCATCATAGAGGAATGTGGTTCTTTCTTATCACAATTTTGAATGAGAACTTGTCTAAATCTTTTCCTACAAGAACCTTTCTCCTCCGTGATATCAGCATTTATTATTTTGGATTAATTATTCTTCCTAGTAAGTAAGATTTCATGAAAAGTGGAAAAAGATAGAATTGATTATTGCTCATGCTCTGTTCTTACAGTTAATTTTCTATTGAATGTTACATACTAATTTTTCTTGCCTTATCATATAGTTAGAAGTTACAGAGATTCTTCACTAGATATTTCCACCAGTAGCATTTCAAAATTTTACTTTTGTCTTTTGTGAGAAGAAGACAGCAGGCAATATGACAGTCCCATTAGAGTAATAAATGTAGCATATAAAAAGGGTAATATTGTGGAATTGTCAAGCCATAATCTGGTACGTACTGATGAAAGCATAAGCGCTTGCAAGACATGTATAGAGTGTAAGAATATAGATAACATACCAAGATCCTCCGCCTTCTTTAACTTCTCATTTATCATTTCCTGTGTGCGCGCATCAGGAGTAACTACAGGCAAGGGAGCCAACGGTGGTGGATTTGGGAGGGGTTGAGGCAAAGATGCCCGATCTTTGTTGAAGGCATCTAAAAGAAGCATGGACTGTTTGAAAGTGGAAAGAAAGTCACAACAGTTGGTAAAATGATAAAGGTCATATAACTCTTTTGATATTCCAACAGCATCAAGATTTGCCAAGCTAGTCACCACACTCATCACAGCATTGAGAACACAAACAGGGTTTTGATGTTCAAGGTTGATCACTTACCTGTTTGTCTGCTCTTTTTGTTCTAAGTTCCTCTACAACCTCCAAAGCTCGAATCTTGAGATCTGTCTTACCTTCAAGATCTGAAATCCAAAATTATTTCAGGAGTGAAAATTAACATACTCAAGGCCCTTAAGCAGTCAGGGTATGCAACAACTTAAGCACAATAAGATCATCCAAGAATGACACCATTTATATTGGAGACAACCTCTTAATGATAACAGTTCGAAAATATAATACTTGACATCCTTTGACAGCTGGACTTCCTTTCATGTGTTTCACCAGACCCAATGTTACATAGAAAACCCTCATCCATTTATAACATGAGCTTGAGATCACATAGTAGGACTTAGAAAGTAAAAAAAACCAAAGCCACCATGAATCCAAACTTCACTCCCTGCTTTTGTACTGGACTCATCTAATCCCTAATGCACATGAAACGTGACAACATGGCCATTTCAATTAGTGGGCCAAAGCTAAAACTTGAGACAAGAACATCCACATCTATATGAACAGAGACCATAACCCGTGTAGGGATAGCAATGAGACAGAGTGGGGATAGATCAACCTCTTCTTGCCCCATGCCCTATTCTCGGGGACAAAATATACAATTGCCCGATGCCCCATTATCAGGAACAAAATCCCCCTCCCAACCCTATGCCCCATAGGAGAATAGAGTTCCATGAAGAATTTCGGGAAATGATAAAAAATGGAAAAATTAAGAAAAAGTACAAATCTTAAATTAAGTGCTACAAATTCACATCTAATAACTAAGTAATTTTAAGCACAAGTAAATAAAGTTCTAAATTCACATATAATCAACAATCATTTTAAATTCTTTATTTCAAATTAAGATGTTCCTCCATCATGTAATTATTTTACAATATTTTATTCATATAAAGTATACTAAATACATAAGCATTTAATTTGAAAATACTTAAGTATTCTTATTTAAAAAGTATTACACATTACAAAATAAAAATAAAATCATATTTTTTAAATCTCGAGCGCAACAACAGGGACTATGATTTTTGCCCCATCTCCAAAATTTAGAACAGTGCAAACTTTTGCCCCAATGCCACCCACACGATCCCCATGGGACAAAACATCTCCCCATCCCTATGTCCCACTAAGCAATCCCTGTGGGGATCCCCACCAAATTCAAGGCAAATTGCCATCCCTAAACCCGTGCAGTATTCCTCTCTAAAGGTAAAAATACAAACCTACAGAATCTTTGGATACAACAAACATTTACATAGTAATTGAAATAAAGTAATACCATATTGATCAGCTTCCTTCAACTTCTCTTTGATCTGTTTTGACAACTCAAGCACCTCAGGTGTCTGCACATACAACTGAACAATTATTACAACTCACAAACATCAGCACCGAGAAACTGAACCATAAGTCAAATTACCTGAGTAACTTCAGAGACTGAAATTGCAATTGCAGCTTTTGCATCCTCATCCTCAAGACGCTTTAGTGCTCTACCAATTTTCCTATCACACTCACCAATAAGCTTATCTATAACATCCTCCAACTCTCTGTCATAATTATCAATCCCTTTCGCTTTAGCTTCTTCATATCTAAAAAGAGTTAAGAAATACCCAAAATACAAAGCACGAACATCATTAACTTAATGAAATTAATAAATACTATAAACAGTTTGTATGAGACAGTCCACTGAAGCACGGTTAAATCAGCAGTGAAGCAATAAACATCCCGTACAGCACAGATAAATGGGGAAGTATAAACACGGAAGTATGCGAATCTTAGTAAGAGTGTGAAGTGCAAAGGATACTCTTTCCTCAGCTGCAACGAATGAACCTTTGGACACGGTCCCATGTCCATTTTCTGAAAAAGGGAATAAGCCCGTGAGCAAGAATAAAAACCCTAAATAACGGAAAATAAGGTGATAGAACAGCATTAAGAAGAAAAAACAGAAGAAGATAGTATGCAATATGCATTTCAACTTTAAGAAGGAAAAGGTCTATAGAATCAGAGTATTGAGGAATTTGGCATCAAACTGCACATGTCACTTAGAGAAATGGTTGGATTGAATACCGTAAGCTGGAACAGTTCATGAGGACAAAGTCCAACCAAGTAGAGGCGGCAAACATCACGATCGTAATACTTGCGATTAATCTCGCGCACATCTCCGTTTCGATTTGCTCCCATCAACACATCCAGCTGCTTCCTTATGGCGTCCATCTTTCTCCCTCGATTTTCCGATTTTAGGGTTCTGTATCTTATTCAAAGACTAGGCTTTGCCTAAAATAAATTTTCTCCCACCTTACTTTGCTCCCCCTACTGATTTACCCTTTTCTACGTGCCCTAGCGTTCTCAAATTTTTGCCCAACATAAAATATAATTCTTCCAAAAAATTTTTGAGCTTCAGCCGCAATTAAAACAAAATAATTATAAATTTGAGTACTTAACACAAAATTTGATGCGGGTTACAATAATAGTTTATTGTGATTATTTTAATATACAAATATAAATAATATCAAAAGTGACTTTCGTAAAATTTAAAATATAAAATCTTATTTGACATATAAAATTACAGATGAACAAATATTTTGAAGCAATTAGTAAGTAATGTAATACAAACAATCAAATTAGAGATATTTCTATATCTTTGACGTATCTAATGATTTGTATGTTGTATATGATAGTAAAGTCTCCTTAAATTTCTACATTATAATTTTCAGCTTGGAACCTTATTACGATTTTATATATCGATTAAAATTTTTTATCTTAATTTAATAAAAATTGCAAATTTGTACCCTTTTGTTTAATTTATATATTAAAAAATTAAAATAAAGTACTATAATCAAGAGAAGATGAGTTTGTATTTATAGAACCAAGCTAATAATTAAGCCAAAGAGAAAATGATTTAGAAGCGAACTTGAAAAATAAGAATGTGCTGGTATAACAAAATCAATTTAATTGTATTACGAAAGAGTTAACATTATTTTATCCATAAAATAATAGTTATATATAATAATTAATTAATAAAACTACATTAAGCTGATGTTTTAATAAAATGAGAATTATTGAACAATCTCATCCTCTCATTTGTGATCTAAAATTTTGAATTCAACAGTTGTTGTTATATAAATGTTAATACCCTGACGTCAAATAATATATTGCCAAAACAATGCTATATTATTAAGAGCGGCATCAATTGACGTCAAGTAAAGGATTAGATCACTTACATTAATTAATAACTTATTTTTTTTTAGAATATGATTTTCTTCTATGCAATAATTAATTTACAAGTAATTATTATATTTATCTTGTATATAAAATTTGATAAAATTTGGATAACAATAAATAAGCAATTACGTAATTAAAATTTATTTATATTTAAAAGATAAATTTTATATTAAATCTAACAATGAATTTTGTGAAAATTTTATTTTATAAAAAAATTAACAATGGTTTAAGCAGAGGTGAAACCTCATTGGTGCTTGGTGGCTTTGACCGCCCCCAACTTTTAGAAATGATAAAAAAATTTCTATATTATTCTTAAAGAATTTACGGACCTGTTTGGAAGTGTTTTCAGGTGTTTTTGTTTTATTGTTTTTAAAAACTGTTTTCTAAAAACTGTTTTTAAAAACTGTTTTTCT